>RJVU01049572.1:406083-423965 GCA_003731715.1 Anabarilius grahami
CAGCTAGTATTTCATCCTCTCCCAACCCTATTTTGAGAACCTCTTCATGGCAGTGTATCACCCACTTTTCTGGCATGAATTGCAGAAGTAGGTCACATGTAGTTGAGTCTAATAGTGCTGTCTTTCACTTGTACCAAATGCACAAGATTGCCCTCAGGAGCTCATTCAGACATGAAAAAAGTGAAGAGATTAATGTGTAAACATGACTGGTCAGATAGCTTGACGAGGGTTTGAATATGAGTTCTCTTATTAAAATGATTGTGTTATCTTATTCAGCTTGTTTTGCGGTGCATCCCGACTCAGCTGATGTTGATGAGAGTTATAAGAGGTATGAAAGTGGAGGCTTGGGGATTTCTACTGCTCTTTGCAGTTCTAGCATTTGCGTGGTGATAAAGCCCTCAGTAAACGCAGGCAGAGATACTTCTACTGCTGTACATCATTTCTTCAGTTTCATAGATTTTGACTGAATTTAGGCTTTTATTGATTGAAGCATTTGTGAATATTATATAAGCAACATAATCTTTGTACATCAACTACAGAGGCAGCTGATCTTGATATGTGGTAGCATAGTAAATGTCACTATGAATAAAACATCAGCTACACCAAGGTTAATGATGGATTTTTTCCCCCTGGTAATTGTTCAGAAATTTGATTGAAGGTGAATTAGTCTTAATTCTTATTGGAAAACATTATAGAGTTTAATGAAGACCAGACATGTACCCATACTGATAGTTTAATGACATTTTGCATTTAGCAAATGATATGACTGGAGCCTTCTTTATAGCCTATATTTTTTATGTTATCATCTTTTTTATGCTGTTTATTCTTTTTATATGTACCTAAGAGAAAACTACTGAGAGCACCAAAAATGAACTGCTTCAATTATCTTTCTTACTGAGTTGTTGGCATTTTAAGCTTTATATCTGTTTTTTGTAAATTTTTCTGCAGGTTGTGCTTGAGTGGAGCCCTGCTGGGAGAAGTAATGCTCTGTGTGTAGACCTCCCCCTCTTCCAATCATGAGCCACCAGGAGGCGCCACACGGCCAGGAGTTGAGAGAGGCTGCTGAGGCAGACCTGGAGCGTAGAGCCCCCGAGGGCCAACAGCCCCCCACATCCCACCGTAGACGCCACGAAAACGGAGATGGCAGCTCCCGCTCCGGTCGCTCCCGTAACCACCACAGCAACCATGGTACAGAAAATAATTACTACCAGTCCCAACAACAGGGGGCACCGCGCTACCGCAGGTACGAGGGATCAAACGGAGGGACGAACCGCACACGTGCCGCGAGGAGGCCAGCAGAAGATGGTGATACCGAGCAGCAACCCGTTCAGCAACCCATACCACGACCTGCAGTGACACGCTACCGCAGACAGGGGGACAACGAGGCCCGACTTCGGGCACAGCAACAAAGACAGCGACAGCGGGAGAGGCAGCAGAGAGATGCTGAGAGAACCGAACAGCACAGGCTGGAACATCAACAGCATCTCATCTCCCCTACGCAAGCCATGCCGCCTGCTAGAGAGCCAGAGGAAGCTGAGGAAGACGAGGGAGATGGTGGCAGCGCTTTGGCCCGATCCGCCAGCACCGAGAGCGGCTTCCACAACCACACAGACCGGGCAGAGGGTGATGCAGTCATGGCCCTTGAAGCAGAGCCCGAAGATGAAAGCACATACGGCATCCCACTGCGCCCGGAAGCAGAGGAGTACACCGAGAGTGCAGAGTCAGAGCAACAGCACGGTGGTCCAGCTTACCTCCAACCCCAATACCCACCTCAGCCACCGCCCTTACCTCGAGACCCCCTGCCTAATGCCGAGAGGCCCCATGATGCAGAGACGCTAAACCCCAACTACTCCAATTATGTTTACACTCAACCCATGTACCGCAGTCCCACTGGAGCAGGAGAGGCTCGTGAAGGTGGATCAACAGAAGACGAGCCGTACTCTGAGCCCTATGCCGAATACACCCTTCAGGAGCACGTTTACGAGGAGATCACGGATGGCCCCTCGACCAAAGCTGAGGGACAGACTCCACAACAGCGTAGGGCAGACTTCAGACTCTTCGAGCGTGACTTGTACCAGCAGCAGGAGGCTGTTGGGTCCAGGCTCCACCACTATGACGAGCGATCCGACGGAGAGTCGGACAGCCCTGAAAAGGAAGCAGAGTTTGCACCGTACCCCCGTGCCGACAGCTGTGAGCAGGATGAGGACATTGACCAGATTGTGGCAGAGGTGAAGGAGAGTCTGAGCTCGCAGAGCCTGGAGCGTGTCGCCATGGGCCTGGACAAGGATGGCGATGAAGAAGAGTGGACCGAGTCAGAGTCCCATGGTCAAATGGACAAAATCAAATCCCCGGAGCCAATAAATGAAGGAGAGTGCGGAGAGCTGCCCCCCAAAAGTCCCTCAGAAGAGCCAGCTCCAGTCGTGAGGAGCAGTCGTGAAAAGAGAGACGCAATCTCACTGGCTATTAAGGACATCAAAGAGGCAATAGAGGAAGTCAAGACAAGGACGGTCCGCTCGCCCTACACGCCAGACGAGCCCAAAGAACCCATCTGGGTAATGAGGCAGGACCTGAGTCCTACAGCAGAATCTGACCTGCAGCCGTCTCTGGGGGCTGATGTGAGTATGAGCCACACTATGTAAGACATCCTGCTTTTTTGTTGTCGCACTGCAGTTTATGCTTTGTAGCATCATCACTGCTGTTGTTTTCACCGTTTTATTCTGTGTCTACAATGTTGCTTACACTATTGCTAAGTCACTATTAAAGTGTTACTTATGCCAAAAATGTAAATTCTATCATCATTTACTCATGTCATTCCAAACTCAAGACTTTTGTTAATCTTCAAAACACAAATTAAGATATATTTAATGAAACCTGAGGGGTTTCTGTTCCTCCAAAATTTAGAGGATCTAAAAATATTGTAAAGGCATTGTAAAAACGAATCCATATGAATTAAGCGATTTAATCCAAGTCTTGTGAAAAAATACAATTGCTTTATATGATAAACAGAATTAATTTAGCCTTTTATTCACATTTAAACACATATATAGAGCCCATCACAAGTAGTAATGGTAATACAAAACTTGTGCATAAGTCATGCGCTAGAACAAACCTCATTGGTTCTCGCATGTTTGAGCTTCCGTGGTATGTTGTGGTTTGCCATATGTGATTTCGTTTATTGTTTATATGTAAAAGCCTAAATATCTGTTAATCATATAAAAGGATCATATCTCTTCTAAAACCACTCGATTTATATGGATTCATCTTCTAAGTTTTAGTTACCTGGTCTCTCAATGGAAGGACAAAAGCCTCTCAAGTTTCGATAAAATACCTTAATATGTGTTTCAATATTTACCAAAATCTTATGCAGGTTTGAAACAACATGAGGATGAGTAAATGATGATAGAATTTACGTTTTTGGGTGAACTAACCCTAAAGCACATTTACATCATGCTACAGCCTGTCCAAGTGTACATGGCACAGTTAGTGAGATATTTGAAGGATTAAAGGTGGGGTAAGTGATATTTCAAAAACGCTGTTGGACATTGTTGATATTTGAAATAAACCCAAACAAACACACCCCCTCTTCATTGCTCTGCCTCCAAAACCCACCCTCCAATCCTAACCACCCTGCTCTGACTCGGTGTTGAACCCTGATCGCCGGCATGCGAGGCGAGTGCACTAACAATGGCGCTAAACACCGCATTCTCTAGCAGCCTTCAGTGCGCCTCTTGAGATAGGTTTACATACACAATGTGAGATTTAAATGCATATTTAACACGTTATAAAGTAAAATAACTACATTCCGCCAGACCGCCTTCCGTATTCAACTTACGCCGTGTTAGTTACGCTTGTTTCATAAGTTGAATACAGAAGGCATAGGACGTGGCATAAGAGTTTTAAACTGCGAGAGGCATTACACACAAGTTGAATACAGAATACGGTCTGGCAGAAGCCGTGTGGAGTAGGTTTATGATTGATGGATGCCCTTTTTTGAGTTTCAAACAGGTGGTTTCTGTGCTCTGCCATTATAAAGCTTAGGAGCATCAGTGTGATTATTAATATAACTCCAATTGACCCTTCGCCAGGAGTTTGATTGATAGGCGATCTAACCAATCATAACGCCGAATCCACCATTTTGTCCGACAAAGCAGTCAGGGGAGTTAGCAGATTAACATAGGTGGACGTGAACTTTAAAAATTGTGTGTACTGACGTCTTTCCGCGATCGAAACAACATTCCTTATGATGTTCATTCATGTTTATTTGATGCTATAAATGAACTAGTTGGAAGAGATGATCGGTTAACAAGCCTCTTAAACTGAAGCGCTACAGTGATCTGTCACGACACAATAAAGAGCCACAAAACGGTATTTGATTAAATTTCTTTAAAAATGACAAAATTTGAAATTTGAGACTTTGTTTCATATCAAAAGTAACCTGCTCTGTCTTGTCTGTCGACATGTTGTCAGTGTCCTCTTTGCTCCGCGGTGTATTTTTCACTGCATGAGAATATGATGTGTGGCGAAAGATCGGCACGGCTTGTCGGACATAGCAACAGTAACTAAAGGGGGCGGAAGAAATTCATATACATCTAGGATGGCTCGAGGATGTGTAAATCATGGGGTAATTTTCATTTTAAAGTGAACTAATCATTTAACACTGTACTCTAATTTATGTTAAATATTTGTAGCAGGTGCAGCAAATGCCAAAAAAACAATCTCTCAAGGAGAACGTGTACAATTGCTTTGTTGTTCTCTTTGGCTGCAACATCCTCACAGGGTGAATCACGTCATTCCTCTGGTCGTGAGTTCATCTTTCTATCACTGTTCTTTTTTGGAGAGGACGGTGGCACACACTAGTCTCTGTCTCATGAGTGGTGCCTGCCACAGCGTCGGACAAATTGCATGTCGCTAGAAAATGAAGACTGCTCGCACTCATAGAACGGCTCTCCTTATCCGCGGCCAGGAGGGCTCATCTGTATTCTGTGAGTGCTACACATGACCAGCGTGTGCAAATGAAGTTGTCCTGTTCCTCAGCCTCAACAGACGTTGTCTGAACAGAGCATAGAAAGAGAAAGATGAGCTCTCTGTATAAGAAAGGCAACAGAATTACCATGTCTTTACATTTCTTCTCTCTCACTCCTCTTTTTTTCTTCCCATTATCTGAGATAAGTATTACCCTTTTTATTAACATAATGAGTAGATGTCATTCAAGTGCAGCCATGGTTAGTATTAACTTAATGGTATCATCTCATGATGTGTGCTTGAGATTTTTGATATCTTTTCTTTTGTTTTCCATTTACATAATTAATAGATTCTGTGCTGCGTAATTTTACTCAACCACAGCTGAATCAGACACATTGTCTAGACTATTACCAACACATTACAGAAATACAGTACACATAGTCTGTCTCACTAAACAAACAACGCAAAGCCCAGCTCATCTGTTGCCTATTTCGACAGTGTTAATTAATCACCATTGTTTGTCTGAGCAGTATTCATGAGCACAAGGCCTCATTTGGAGGAAGTTCTATGGGATCGAGGGCTTTTGGCTCTGTGATAAGAGGGAACATTTCCTTGCGCATTCAGAGAAAAGGGAAAGAATTGCACTTAATTGAAAACTCCCAGTGGGAGTTTAAAGAAGACACCAGCCACCACCCACTGCAATTATGGTTGAATTTGTAAATGATTTTGCTGATTATATATTTTCAGGTTTTATCTGTAGCATATTATTTTTGCACTCATATCCCACAACATATTTTATTCAGGCCACTGTGGAGGTTTCCCATGTTATTTTAATATTATTTTGTATACTATTATAGTATTTATTAATATTTTGAATTAGCTTTTATTTTTACATTTTCAGTTTTGTGCTTTTGTCATTTTTGTCAGTTTTTGTTTTTATTTATTTTATTTTTTATTTCTGTTTAGCTTTAGTTTATTTTTATTTCAGTTTTAGTGGTTATAGTACTTTGACTTGAACTTGGTAACACTTTAGTTTAGGTTCCAATTCTCTCAATTAACTAGTTGCTTATTAGCATGCATATTACAAGGATATTAGCTATTTATTAGTAATTCACATCTAGTGTAAGCGTGTAAAACTATTCGTCAATGTCTTGCTCTGGAGGCAGGCATATGCAAATGTATTTGCCCGTGTGGCATCACAGATATCATATTATCCAAACGAGCCGTTTTTGGAGCTTGATTAAATAAATGCAGGATGCAGGATGTTTTAATGCTACAAAGACAGCTTATATGTCAAAAGATCAAGGCAAATTTGATTTCTACAACACTGGCCTGTCCCAAATGGCACAGTTCATTTGGTCTTGTGGATTTAAAATGGCCACAATGTGCGTGTTTCTGTTAAGTCCACAATACCGTAGGGCGTCCCATATGTCATTTTAGGTTTCAGAAGGGTCTCCGCAGCGGAGTTCTACCTGACAGCCAAAACTGCATTACATGATGAAAGTTTGGACTCGGAGGAAGATCGCGAAGCTTAGGGTTCCATTTGGGACAAGGCCACTGGCGTTTCCATATACAGTGGGACCTGAAAGTCTGAGACCAATAGTCAAAACTTATATTTTGCAATTCAATATTTTAACTACTTTAAGATAAGTCAGTCACATTTTCCTAGTGTTTGGTTTGTCTTTTTTTGCTTAATTGACTGCAGCACTCGAGCTGCATGAACTCCACAGGTTTGTGTCAAAACTGATGATCACATTCTCCAGCATGATTTTGAGACGTTCTCTTCAAAAGTTCATATGATCTATTTTAAACATTATTACATTTGATCCATTCCCTAGAAATAGTGCACCATCCTGAACATTTCATATTAATTTTATATCATAACATTTCTTTATTTTAAAATTAAAACTTGTCAGTGATTCTCAAATGTAAACAACTTTCTGTAGTCGTTCAGTGAATATTATTCAGTCATGCATCTTCCACATTTCCCACAATTCCCATTAAAGTTGCACTGAATTAGGTGGTGTCCTGCCCACTCCTGTAATGTGCTGTTCTCAGAATTTGACATTTCATCAGAAGCCTGTTATTTTTCCCCTCCACAATATGATTTATTTAGTGCAGTCAAGAGACACAGAAAGAGACGGCCTGTAAATAATTCAGCAAGGCTCATATAACACCACAGAAGAAAAACTGCCTTCTTCCCCTGCCCTCCATTAATGCTTAACATGCTTTAAAATGTATTATTTATTTTTATTTTTATTTTTTTTCAAGCTCTGTATAGGTAATGTATATTTCAGGGTGTGAAAAGTCAAAAATGAGTCATTTACTAATAGGGACTTTTGGTAGTATCAGCTAAGTTCATTAGTGCTACTTATTGCACCAGTAAACGTGTCAAGGAAATTATCCGAAATTAGTTTTCCTTGCAGAGCAGCACTGATGTAGCATAGCGTGGTGGTCTCTGATCCAGGTCACTCTTGAGCGAAGCTGTTCCAGGAACAGTTTTCCCAGGTCGGGCTGTAACAGGAGCCGTGTTGTCCTCTGTTGTCTGGTGCCATTGTCAACTTACCAACGTGAGTTTGATGAGAGAGGAAGAGGCTCTTATGTTCTTCTCTCTCGTACTCTGGTCCAAAGAGCAACATCTGCTGTAGCACTCGATTTAAGTGTATCTTGAGGAAGAACATTTTTCACTGCAGCTTTTGTAAGCACTTATTGATATGGAAAATTTCTGGATGTATCAGGTAGATGGTCACCATGGTGATGAGGTGAGGAGCTGAGTTCATTGTGTAAATGTGCTTTGAGTTTATCTTCAAATGTTTCTGTACTTCATACATGTTCATGTGAATGTGTATATTCATTTAATATAATATGCTATTTATAGGTTAAAGTGAGAATGTTCTTCATTTTCCAATCTACACATCTAATGATATTATTGTAATGGAGATACATTGTGGGACTAGACTGCAGTATTTATACCTTATGACAAATTATGAACGGGGAAATATCTTTTAATATTTTATTTTAATGCGCTCTGGCTATTCGGGGTATGAGTCATTTGTTCTCTAGTATTTCACATTTCGTACTCAGATTTGACCTCTTCAGACAGATGAGGTGTAGTTTTGAGGCAGGAATATGAGAAGACAAACCTCCTGTTTTACTTTTCTTGATTCTGAACTTGAATTGTACCAAATTTTTTTTATTCATTTATTTAATTTATTCAAAACCCATAAAGACTTTTATTAACATAATGTACTCTAAATGTCACTGAAAGTCTCAATACATGAGTAAATGTAGTTTTAGTATTAGTAGGTTGTCCAAAAATGATAGACTGTAAAGCATGCAATATTAATTAATGTGGCTCTTTTGTCCAGTCTCCAGGCTCAGGCTCCACCTCCCCACAGGGGGCCGAGTCTTCCAGCCGTCCCCTGACATCACACGAGGGGAGTGACAGCTTTGAGTCTCCATCTCCAGCCAGTAAAGAGGTAGGAGGCTATGAATAGAGCTCTGAAACTGTGCTGAAATTTGAAGATTTTTTTATTATTCTTGGTAATAATGTTGAGTAGGTGCTCTAGGAACTTAATTAGACACATATTACTGGCCACGGCATTAGAGTCCTGACTGTGTGATTTAGAAGTTATTATAAATTATTCAAGATACAGTTATAATAGATTAATTTGAGGAGATTCAAGTTTAAATATATTGTATTCTTGCTTTGCTATTATGTTTCGTTCATTTAGTTAATTTATTTGGTAACACTTAGGGTTACAATAAGGTTCATTAGTTAAACATTAGTTCATGTATTAACTAACATGAACTAACCATGAGCAATACATTTGTTACTGTATTCGTTAACGTTAGTTAATAAAAATGCAGCTGTTCATGGTTTGTTCATGTTACTTCACAGTGCATTAACTAATGTTAACAAATACAACTCTTGATTTTAATAATGTATAAGTAAATGTTGAAATTAACATTACAAAGATTAATAAATACTTTAGAAGTGCAGTTCATTATTAGTTCCTGTTAACTAATGTAGTTAACTAATGTTAACCAATGAACCTTACTTTAAAGTGTTGCCATTTATTCATATATAGGCAAAAATACAAGAATACAGTGTCTAGAAATGTAATTACATTTTAAAACAAAAGACATTTGTAAAAATCACCAAACCCTCAAACATTATCTCTGAAAAGCCCAAGAAGTGGCATCTATGATCTCAGAGAAATTCACTGTATAATATATAGATACAGTATGTATAATATAACATAATATATTACTGTATATTATCCATCTGTTTTATTATCTGTATTATTTTTCTATTATATTATATTATATTACATTACATCTGGGTCTTTCTTATATGTGCAGTCAAGGAGAAGTCTTGCTTCATTCCCGACATATGTGGAAGGTAAGATTGCCTGTAATTTCCTAATTTTTACAATTTTCAGGTCCTTACCTACTACATTTAATCCTGATAACACACCCTGAGCATTTTTGAAGATGATCTGAAATGTTCCTCTCCTATCTGTTAGTACCAGGCCCATGTGACCCAGAGGACCTCATTGATGGTATTATCTTTGCTGCTAACTACCTGGGATCCACCCAGCTGCTCTCAGACAAGACACCCTCCAAAAATGTGCGCATGATGCAGGCTCAGGAGGCTGTGAGTCGCATTAAGGTGAGGTGAAAGTGTTCTGTCTTTACCCCGCTGCTTCTATGAATCTACCTCAAGGAATTTCCTAAGCAATACTTGCTTCAGGATCAGCATAAATGTTCCAAGAAACCAAAAGTGACAGTTTTAGGACAAACGAATGGGAATTCATAAGAAATGCAGAGCTGTGCTCTGACTTGTCGTATACGGATAGTGTATTTATTGCGCAAGCATTTTATTCCTCGGATACAACATGATGAAGTTGCGTTTTGCAGACAGAAAGTCTTATTTTGTTGTTCAAATTGAAATGTCAGTTCAGAGCAGATGAAGAGAGATGATCGTAAAGCTAAGAGTGTGTGTGGTCCTCTTGAGGCAATGAAATGATTCTGTAGTCAAATGCAGGGACCTATCTCATGATTCTTGTTCCTAAAGGATCAGAGACATTTACCACCTCCCTCCTGTTCATTCTCCTGCAGCATAAATCAGCCATTCGCCCTGTCAGCTGCATTACTCAGCATTTTTTACCTCCTCCTTAAAAAATGCAGTGAGCCCAACACCTGTGCCATTTAGTGTTTCTTCAGCATGTCCCTTTGTATGTACATTTTGTGTTAAAATGTTCAATTACAGATCACTGTGTGGTACTGCAGGCAACAATATCGGAATGGTTGATTGCAAATGGCAGGACATCAGATTCTTCTGTTTTATCTGCTTAGCTGAAAAGAGCATCTTAAATCAGCATGAATTTCATGTCTGGTTAGCACTGGATTGGTGCTGGTCTAGCTGATGGACCTGCATTTTACATTTTCACCATCAAATTGACCAACACTGCTAACAAAAATATGTTCTAAAAAACGTTTTGCTAAAATTCCTTAAGTTATGAAGATGTTACTAGATAAGCTAGTAATACTAGTAAAGCAGCATAATGATGATACCAGCACATTAACATCCCATGCTGGAGACCAGAATTCGAAGCACAACATATTTTGGTAGGGATGTTATGATTCTGGCTGATACCGAAGCTGCTAATTATTTTACATTTTATATGTACTATTTAAAAAAAAAAAAAAAAAAAANAAAAAAAAAAAAACACTAAAAACGAAATAAATCATATTAATTGCTACAAGTGAAATTAGGCACCACATTATAATGTACAGGATAAAATGGATATTCATTTTGAGATTTGCAAAACATTAAATTTAACAGTGTTATTAAATTGTCAGTATTTATAAAGATTAACTTTAAGTTAGATCACGGATTCTCAACTCTTGTCCTCGAGATGCACTTTCCTACAGAATTAGCGGCTACATTCAGACTGTCAGTCCAAATCCGATTTTTGTGCATATCAGATTGAAATCCTCTGTTCATTGACAGTTTATCAGCATCCCTCCACCACCCCAACATCAGACGTTGTTATAAGAAAACATGCTGAAAGTCGCTGCACCGGACGAGCAGAAAATGACAATATAACGGAGAAATTTTTTGACAGCAGAGATGACAGCACAGAATAAATCTGCACATACCAGCCTCCTACGATTCTGCCGCTGCCTCAGAAGATGCTGTAGTCCAGCTATACAATTTCATGTTGTAAATAAGACAACATCTCTATTGCAAAACCCTCCATGTTGCTTTTGTTGTTTTTGGCGTATACCTTCCAATGCATAGAAACCAATGCAGATATTCCGAAAAACGAAAAAGCAGCATGGACACACAAATCAGATCTGAACAGTTGCGATACACAGTGTGGATGTCAATAATTTTAGATCAGATTCCAATAGGATATACTAATTATCGGATTTGGACTGACAGTCTGAACGTAGCCAAACTCACCTGCCAGTAGCTTTTTGTAATCCTGAAGACCTTGATTAGTTTGTTCAGGTGAGTTTGATAAGGTAATTGGAGCAGGAAAGTGAACTTTGCAGAAAAATGGATCTCAAGGGCCAGATTTAAGAACTCTTGTGTTTGATGATGGTAATTTAAAAATGGAAAAAAATGAGCAGCACAATTAAATTGATTCATAGAAATTAATAAATTAATAAATAAAATCATCCCATAACTGATGGATATCATGCATCCCTATGGTTCTGGTCTACAACATATTGCCTGAACCGGCTGATGTGGTCTTCTTAGCAGTTAAAGGATTAGTTCACTTTCAAAATATTTTTTCCTGATAATTTACTCACCCCCATGTCATCCAAGATGTTCATGTCTTTCTTTCTTCAGTCGAAAAGAAATTAAGGTTTTTGATGAAAACATTCCAGGATTATTCTCCTTATAATGGACTTCAATTGACTCCAAATGGTTGAAGGTCAAAATTGCAGTTTCAGTGCTGCTTCAAAGGGCTTTAAATGATACCAGATGAGGAATAATGGTCTTATCTAGTGAAACAATCGGTCATTTTCGAAAAAAAATGTAAATGTATATGCTTTATATTAACAAATGATCGCCTTGCACGTGCTTCCGCCAAAACCGCACTTCCGTATTCTTCAAAAAGCTATTCTACTTACGGAAAAAAAATGGAACTGGTGCTGTGTTCGTTCCATAAGTAGAATAGGGAAGGCGTAGGACATACAGCGTAAGCTTTTTGAAGAATACGAAAGTGCGGTTTTGGCGGAAGCAGGTGCAAGGCAAGCATTTGTTTATATAAAGCATATACATTTACTTTTTTTTTTCGAAAATTATTCCTCGTATGGTATTGTTTAAAGCCCTTTGAAGCTGCACTGAAACTCCAATTTCGACCTTCAGCCGTTTGGAGTCCATTGAAGTCCACTATAAGGAGAATAATCCTGGAATGTTTTCATCAAAAACCTTGATTTCTTTTCGACTGAAGAAAGAAAGACATGAACATCTTGGATGACATGGGGGTGAGAAAATTATCAGGAACATTTTTTTTGAAAGTGAACTAATCCTTTAAGGTTGAAGGTTTCCTCAAATGAGTTTTGGTCAGATATTGACATGGAACCCTCACACTTATTTAATATTTACGAAATAACATTCAATATACTGTCCATTTGTAGATTATCTGATTTAACAGTTTTGCTTAAAAGACAAAGAGTCACATTTCACATCACCTTAAAAATGCGTTGGTGATCTAGCTGCCTTAATAAGCATAAAAGAATGACAAATAGCACAAGGTCTTTACAGACATATAATTGTTCCACTTCTCTTGTAATGGAGCTCCTTCTTAGAATGGAAACAGTTTAATGTGTGCCAAATAGATGTCAAATCTTCAGAGTTATGCACTTGACCCTCAACTGTTCCATTGAAAATATGTAAATGCATATGGGTTATACAGTTACCACCATCTTGGTATGTGATCTCTGTTGCTAAAGACAACTGAAAGATGATCATAGATTGAGTTATTTGCATTATTGGTCAGACCTCATCTGCATGTGTGAGATGCCGTACCTTCTCCCATACACAGTCATGAGCTCAAAATGAGTGACATCCTTGAGAATCATTTATATGTTTTTTTTTATTTTTTAATATTGACAGTTTCAATGCAGTATATAAAGCAAGTGCAAATTGCATGCATTTGAAGAGGCATCTGAATCAATACACCCTGCCTCAGCTGCCATGATGTAGATTTTCCTTAGATGGCCAGTTCGATCCATTATCACAGCCTGTTGACAAGTTTGAACTTGGTCTTAATCTAATTTTCAGCAGAGTTTCTCTCTGCTTTGTATAGTTGATGTTTTATGAACAGGATGTCCTGTAATATAACACCAATAGTAGACATATGCTATTAAAAGAACAAATGGGCCACCTGGTGGATGATGGTGCAAATTGCCATGGAAAGAAACCAAAGGCAACATATTGTAGGGTGGTGTCTAATAATCTTGGCTTGGTGTCATCTGAATCCGTTACACAGTCGCCCTATGCTGATAAAAATCCCAGTCACTTTTTTCAGATGCAGCTTATTGAGCAGAAAGATACCCCAAATGTGATTGGTCTTGCTGAGCTCTGATTTATCTAACAATGTTCCTGTCTCTGTTTGTTCCATGCTAAGCAGACGGCCCAGAAATTAGCCAAAAACAGGAAGAAGGTGCAGTAATTGCTCATCGGTTTGGTGTTTTGTTTTTATTTTTGTTCTTCGTCTTCTCTTTTTGCCTGGTTTCAGCACTTCAGTGTTTTCATAATTTCTGTCGGTCTGCCATTTTTCTGAATCCAGCAATGAGTCATGTACCTGTGTCCGTCCACACAGTCTGTTAGCCATTGTTCATTCCACACCAAACATTACCTCAGTTTTATCACCAGATCTTATATGGGGAAGTCGTGGAATAAGTTAAAGCCAAGAATGTCTAGTTTGCTGGATACAGAAAATGCAAGTGATATTTACTTTCTTCTTCTTTGTATCTGATCTTTTTCTTTCTGAGGTACTGTGCTGTGTTTGTGACTGTTTTTGAAGCTGTAAATCTGGCACAGCATGTTTTCCACTTATCTTGATCTTTTTTTATTCAGCTGTCCAGCACTCTGTTTCTTTCTCTTTCTCTAACTTAATACAGAATTTCTTCAACTGAAGAACAAAACTAACCAAACTAACCCCATGCCAACTTGCAATACTTGCTGGCTTAAAAAACGCACTGTTATCAGAGTTACACAATGAAGGAGAGAGTATAAAAGAATTTGAATATCTGGCCTTAAAGATGGCAAATGTTGGAAGATGCACGCTCCTTCATGGCATCTCTGGGCCTTGTCAGCTCTCTCTCTCTTTCTCTCTGTCACTGTCTCTCTAAGTGACTGATATTGAGTGATTTTCTCCATCTTCAGGCTCCAGAAGGTGAAGCTCAGCCAATGACTGAGGTAGATCTCTTCATCTCCACTCAGAGAATCAAAGTGCTCAATGCAGACTCACAGGTACTTCATCACCTACAGTATGAACAAAACTTTTGTTTCCACACCTTTTTACCAAAAGTGAACAAATGTGAACAAAATACTAGTGCAGATGTCACAATGAGTTAGTATGAGTACAGAATATTCACTTTTCTCATCATGAGAAATTGAGTTTTTCTTGATCTTTTAAAAAAATAAAAAAATAAATACACACTACCATTTAAAAGTTTTGGGTCAGTACGATTTTATTTTAATTTTAATTAATACTTTTCATTTGTCTTAGTTCCCTGTATATATGCCTTGTTTCTTTCTGTTCCTTGTCAGTTGTTGTCTTTAGAGGTCGACCGATATGGGTTTTTCTCTGGCCAATGCCGATATTTAGAAATCAGGGCAGCCGTTGGCCGATATATGATGGCGATATGTTTGGCCGATTTTTTTTTTTTTCTTCCCCTTCATCTCATAAAAATTAACAATTAAGTAATAAGTTATACAGAAAATTGCTTAAATTAAACATTTATTGAACAACACAAGCCTCTCCAATCGGCTGCAAAATGTGAGTTGCTCCGTCTCACACGCAAGACTCAGAGGGAGAAAAATTCTCCAGTAACATACAGGAACAGAATTGATAACGTCAGAGTTTATCTATACAATGCAGGCTTGTATAATAATTTAGCCACTGGGCTCGTTACCAGGTTTTGGTACCCGCGCCTACCTGTTGCCTAAACTACAGCTGGTTAAAGGCTCGCACACCCCGTCCACGTGCAGGACAATTTGCGTGTACAACAGGGCATGTGTGAGTGACTTGAGAGCTTCAAAACAGCAGTCCACTAAATCTGTTTTTCCGCGCTCACGGCCAAAGGAGTATAATTTGAAAGGCTTGCGTGCTCAACTGTGCACGAGATGCAGCAGAACGCGGAAAATTAAGTATAACTGGTCCTTTATGCCGGTGGAATGGCAATCGCGCCTGCCTATTAATCGACCTTATTTGCAGCACAATCGGCCGATGCCAATTAATTAAAAAATGCCAAAAATCGGCCCGATATATCGGCCGGCCGATCAATCGGTCGACCTCTAGTTGTCTTTACGTGCTTGTAAAAAATGTTGCGTTTTCCTGCTTCAACGTTCAGTTTGCAATTTATATTCTTTGTTATTTTATTAAATAAAGTTAATGCTGCTTTAAGGTCCAACCTCAACTCTTCCTCGTGTCTGAGCATTACAGAATAACCAACCTAGAAAAGATGGATCTAGCAGCAGCCTTCCTTCACCCAGAGGACCAACTTCTTGCCTTTGGTGGAAACTTTTTTTATCAGGTGCCCTGAAATGAGAACACACTCAAGATGTCAGTCTCTTCCGATGGGAAACTCCAGCTGCTCGCTGCAGCAATACGTATTGTGGCTGGTCGGTTCCCCCCTAACTGTTGGGGAGTTTGAGGAGAACATTGACACCCAGAGCATGAGCCAAAGCATGCCACTGACCCAAAGCCAGAGCTACACAAACCCAGAGCCCACGGCCACCATCGACTGGACCCTCCGTTGGTGGAGAGGATCATCCTGGAGCTAGAGCCTGAAGTCAGTGTCGTCCCGGAGCCTGAGCTAGTCGTCACGTTTAGTGAGGGGCTAAAGCCAGATGCCATGTCCATCCCTGTTGATCAACTTGTGGTTGCCAGAACCATTTCTCACCCTACTACCCACCCTAGTATGCCTCCCTGCTCCATTGGTTTCATCCAGCTCCCTGTCCCTGCCGGTTCCGGTTTCCTCGATCCACCTCCTCTGCTGGTTGCGCCCAGCTTCCTAGCTATTTCATCTACCGTGGCTCTGCCCTGCTTCCTGGCTCTTTCACCATCACTGACTCTGCCAATTTCCTGGCTCTATCATCGCTGGCTCTGCCCAGCTTCCTGGCTCTTTCGTCATCGCTGGCTCTGCCCAGCTTCCGGGTTCCTCCTTCATCGCTGATTCCCAGCTTTCTCTGTTGGTTCCACCCAGTTCCCTGGCTTCACCTTGGGCTTCCTGGCTCCCAGCTCTTCCTTGGTCCCCAGATTCCCCGGCTTCACCTCTGTCTTCTGGGCCAATCTACCTTGGCCCATCGATTCATCTGGTCGACCGTGGCTTGCTCCTTCGGCTCCATCGTGGCTTGTCATCCCTGTGACTTCACCGAGTTCTCTCGTCCCAACTCGCTACCTCACTGTCACCCCCCTGGCCAGATATATCCATCCACCATGGACTTCCGGGCCTGCGGCTGGGTCCTCAGGTCCTTAGGTCCTTCAGTTCCACTGGGCTTCTCCATCTCTCCAGCACTTCAATTGTCCTCGCTCCCACCGGTGCTGCCTTGGTCTTCCCAGCCCCCATGTCCACCTTGTTCCCTGGATCCTCTGGGTCCACCTCAACCCTCTGGTCCTGCAGCATCACCCTGCCCTCCATTCCTTCATCTTCGCCTGGTTCTCCATCTTCCCTGACTCCGCCTCGGTTACCCTCCCTCCCGGCTCCGCCCTGGTCTGCACCGCCTAGAACAGGCTGTGGGCACCCTTCCCCATGGCTTTGTCAAGGTGAGATTCCTCCCTGGGAATCGCCGGGATTTCTTCCTCAACCAGCTCCTCCATGGACTTTTCCGCCCGGGGATCCTGGCCCTCCTTTCCAGTCTTCGTCACCTCCTACTACCACTTGTATTGTTAATACAATTATATTGTTAATATAATTTATTGTTCAGCCTGAGTTTCATTTTCATGGACTTTTAGTTTGTATGTTCTTGTTTTCCTTTGTCTTAGTTCCTGTTCCTTTTATTTCTGTTGCTAGTTTGTTTCTTTGGTTACCCATGATCATCACATGCATCTTGTTAATTTAGCTTGTTATCCCTGTGTATGTACTCCTTGTTTCTTTCTGTTCCTTGTTGGTCGTTTAACCTTTTTGTGCTTGTAAAGCTGTTCCATTTTCCTGATTGTACGTTCGGTTTGCAATTTGTATTCCTTTTTATTTTGTTAAATAAAATGAATGCTGCTTTGAGATTCTCAACCCTTCCTTGTGTCTGAGCGTGACAGTTATTGTTTTTAATGTATTTTGGTCAAATAAATGCAGCCTCGTGAGCATAAGAGACTTCTTTTAAAATCATAAAATAATTTTTACCAACCTCAAACTTTTAAATTTTAGTGTACTGTTTTATATATATATACAGTACAGTCCAAAAGTTTGGAGCCACTAAGATTTTTAATGTTTTTAAAAGAAGTTTCGTCTGCTCACCAAGGCTACATTTATTTAATAAAAAATACAGTAAAAAACAGTAATATTGTGAAATATCATTACAATTTAAAATAACTGTGTACTAATTTAAATATATTTGACAAAGTAATTTATTCCCGTGATGCAAAGCTGAATTTTCAGCATCGTTACTCCAGTCTTCAGTGTCACATGATCCTTCAGAAATCATTCTAATATGCTGATCTGCTGCTCAA
>RJVU01049572.1:426490-534430 GCA_003731715.1 Anabarilius grahami
AAAAAAAAAAAAAAAAAAAAAAATTTACATATTGTAGAGATTTTTTTTTTGTATCTATTGGTGTAATCTAATATTATTTGTCTGAATATTTAATTGTGCATACTAATTTCCTGTATTTTTATATTTATATTGCTATATTACTCACTGATAATAACACTGTTAAATGTAATTTTTAGCAAATCTCAAAAAGAATATTTATTTTTGATAACTTTATTACTTGAAGCATTTAAAATGATTGATTGTAGTTTTTAGTTTTTTAGTTTTATTTATGTAGACAAAAGAGTAGAGAATTTTAACATCAGCCATTTATCAGCCTTACTATGAAAATAAATATGACCTTTATTTGTATTAAAACTTTAATGTTATAATAGTTTGTAATCAGTGCTACAGTAATGTTTTTTCAGTAGTATCTTGACTTTGAGTGAGTCAGGGTTATTATTATAAACTAAAACTAAAACCATAAAAAAAAACATTTTGTTACTTTAAAGAAAAGAGCATTTCTCATTTTCATTTAGTTTAACTTATAGAACTAAAATAAAAAATAAATAAAAATAATAATAAAATAAATAATAAACACAAAAACACAACCAAATTACTAAAACTTGAAAAATTCAAAATATATATAATTCAAAATATAACAAAAAAAAAAAAAAACTGTAATAATATCTCAATGCTACTATAATCTGGTCTGAAGTACAACGTTAATGTATTTTGCATCCTCCAGATTTGCAGTCTCATGAGAGGAGGGATAGCAGAGCGCGGTGGGGTCCGTGTCGGCCACCGGATCATTGAAATCAATAGCCAGAGTGTTGTGGCCACCCCTCATGAGAAGATTGTACACATTCTGTCAAATGCAGTTGGTGAGGTAAGTCTGAGGAACACGATGGAGCTTCACACCTGCCTAACAACATAATATTTTTCACATCAATATTTCTCCAATGAGGTAATGACCCTATTTATTTAAATTATGATCATGAAACTATGGAAACTTGCTACCCTGTTTAGCTCTGTTTCATGTAGATCACAGTCTATCAACAGTGGACCCAAAAGGTTTTTGGACATGTTTCTCATAGGAAGTTTTGCAATGACTGTTAATCAACCGAGTCAATTCATTCAAGTTCACACAGGTGTCCTATCAGAGTAACCACAGGTGTAGTTCATCACAATAACTATGATCATGATCCACTAATGTTTGACAACCAGAAAGGGTCCAAATACTTTGGGTACGTTTACACAACAATAATGTACTAAAAACAGAAACGTTTTTTCTTTTGCGTTTTTTTGCGTACAGATGACAACGTTGTCAAAATGATCCCCGTTCACACTGATCCGCGAAAATGACAAAAAATGCAGTATTATTCATGCCAGGCCAGAAGTTGGCGATGTGACTTTGTAAAGAAACACTACGCACCTATACTGAACGTGTAAAACGCATGCGCATGACGTCACCGTTTTCAAAAGTTCGCATTTTCAGGCCCCCAAAACACAGTTGTCGTGTAAATGAATGACTAAAACGCACAAAAAGTTGTATGTTTTTAGTTGAAAACTGTGTTGTAGAAATGGCCCTTTTGTCTTAAAGAAATGTTCCAGGTTCAGTACAAGTTAAAGGGTTAGTTCACCCAAAAATGAAAATTATGTCATTTATTACTCACCCGTTCCACACCCGTAAGACCTTCTTTACTCTTCGGAACACAAATTAAGATATTTTTGTTGAAATCCGATGACTCAGTGAGGCCTGCATAGCCAGCAATGACATTTCCTCTCTCAAGATCCATTAATGTACTAAAAACATATTTAAATCAGTTCATGTGAGTACAGTGGTTCAATATTAATATTATAAAGTGACTACAATATTTTTGGTGCGCCAAAAAAACAAAATAATAACTTGTATAGTGATGGCCGATTTCAAAACACTGCTTCATGAAGCTTCGGAGCATTATGAATCTTTTGTGTCGAATCAGCGGTTCGGAGCGCCAAAGTCACGTGATTTCAGCAGTTTGGCGATTTGACACGCGATCCAAATAATGATTCGACACAAAAGATTCATAACGCTCCGAAGCTTCATGAAGCAGCGTTTTGAAATTGATCATCAATAAATAAGTAGTTTTTTTGTTTTTTTGCCGCACCAAAACTATTCTCGTCGCTTTATAATATTAATATTGAACCACTGAACTCACATGAACTGATTTAAATATATTTTTAGTACATTAATGGATCTTGAGAGATGAAATGACATTGCTGGCTATGCAGGCCTCACTGAGCCATCGGATTTCAACAAAAATATCTTAATTTGTGTTCTGAAGATGAACGAAGGTTTTTCGGGTGTGGAACAGATGGTGAGTAATAAATGACATAATTTTGAGACTTGATACTGCCAATTCATTCACAGACATTGCTGTGAGTATGTAAGACATGCTGCTTCTGCTCTTGTAACATACATGAATTAACCCCGTAACAGATCTATATAGATGGAGCTGGGGAAGTTGAAACGTTTCTGAAAGCCCGCTGCAGATTGCTAACAGCAACACTACCAGTATTTGTTTGAATGTTGAGCCGCAGCTCTTTGGTCGCTAATGCAACAGCAACCAATCAGCTGTGCTAAAATGACGTGATCGCTCCTAAATAAGTTAAAGACCAGTTAACCTGTGCCATCTAGTGTTTCATGCCAGAACTAGGTAATAAAAAATTAGAAGCTTCGCATTTCTGCTTTTTTTGGCCACATTGACTTCTTTTGTAAGAGCCTCAATGTAACCTCAATTTTTGCCTTTTTGAAGAAAACAAGGGGCGAATGTTTTTGTGGCCGTTATTTATTCAACATTAAGCCACAAATGCTACTGATTTAACTTACTTGCATCAAACCAAGAATATTCCTTTAATTTTAGATGCTAAATATATTGTTTTATAATTTGAAACACAACAAACTTTTGTAAAATGTTGAAAAATGAAAAAATCTTAAAGTTTGCTTGCAAATCTTTAAAATAAATGCAAAATTAAATAAAAGTCTTAAAGTTTACAGTTTATAATTTAATAACAAAAACAAAATAGCAAAAAGCAGCATATTGTAATATATTCTCATATTGTGTGATGAGTTTTGGTCATATCACCCACCACTAATTCACACTCATACATTTTTTGAGTTTGGCTTGAGTTTCAAAATCCACACTTGTGTACTATTAAACTTGACTTCCTCGTTTTGCCCCATTCTGAACAGATTCACATGAAGACTATGCCGGCTGCCATGTACCGCTTGTTAACAGCCCAGGAGCAACCCGTTTACATCTAAAGCTACAACGCTTTCTCAAGCCTCCTGCCCCGTTGTCACCAGATATAACCTTAATCTTGATGTGAAAGTGTCAGGCCTGTGAACTGGTGACTGTGTGATTGAATCCACTGAAGCTCTGCTCAACATGGCTCTCCATGACTTCACTGCCTCCCCTGAGCTCTTCATCTGTTCTTTTCTGTTGCTGTGAGTGCGATTGCTGTGCTGTGTCATTCCTCTCTGTGTGCACTGGAACGAAGCAGAGAGAGAGTGAGAAATATTTAAAGCCCATCACAGGAAATGGTGTCCTATTCAAACCAGATACCTACTCACACAGCAGTTTGTGGGTGACAAAAAGTACACCTGTGTGATGTGAACGTTAGGTGTGCAAAAAGGAGTTTGCCTTACCATACTTTTTTGCTGTTATTTATTCAAGCTTGGCAGGCGTCACGTGTTTTAGATTCAACTTTAATTTTTAAGGGCAGCTGTTAGTCTGAGGAATATGGTGTTGAGCTAAATTGGTCACAACCTACAGGATGTTGAATTGGAATTTGAATTGGATCGACAGGAAAATAAATGTACTGAATTGCAATTTGAAAGACATTCAGCAGTTACTAACTCTATTATAACTTCAATTTTCAATAAACAAAGCCACCAAATTTTTTACTTTGCCATACAGCACCACAAAATGTACTTTGACGACTTTTTAATTTTGACATCTTTTGACTGGATAATATTGTAAGTAAACTTACAATATTTTCAATTATGGTCCTGAAAATTAAAGTTAATTTATTAAATATAGTGAAATGCATGTACATTTCTACACATCTTCAAACATTATTAATATTATTTAATGTTTCTCTGTTTTAATGTTGCGTTTTTCTTTTTATTTATTGGTAATTGATACCGAAACACACATTACTTTAACTTACTTTCCATTTCAATTCAAATTACAATTCTGCATCCTGTTGGCTTAGAACTGGACTAAACCATTGAGTCCTGTAAAAAAGGTTTTTATTTAAACACACTTCCTATCAAAATGACAATGATCTTTTTGGTTCATCCGTGGTGGATAATTCAATGGGAATGTCTAGTATACTTAGGAGTATATATAGTGGAGCACATAGAAATTGTGGATGAAATGCCTTACAGAATGATGATGCCATATTTTGAAAAAAAGAAAGTGTTTTGGAAATATATGGAGGTGCATTTGGAGATTTGAGAATAATTGATGTTGCTTGAATGGGACACGTTTTGGACTTAAAGAGATAGTTCACCCAAAAATGAAAATTCTGTCATCATTTACTCACCTTCTAGTTGTTCCAAACCTGTATACATTTATTTCTTCTGCTGAACACAAAAGAAGATATTTTGAAGAATATGGGTAACCAAACAGTTTATGGACCCCATTGACTTCCATAGTATGGAGGGGGAAAATGATGAGTAAATGATGACAGAATTTTCACTTTTGGGTGAACTATCCCTTTAACAAATGAACCTCTTTAAATAAGCATACACATATATTACAGTCGGGGAAAAGCGTCCTAAAAATTAACCATTGTGTTGTGATTTACTGCTTTTTTTTTTTTTTTTTACATTGATGTGCAATATTTATTTTGGGTTTTTTTTGGTAAATGACTGCATTCCTTATTTTTATGCACAGAAAACCTTCCTTTTTGTCTTAATAAGCATCTGTATATGAAATAATAATATTGCAAATTAAATATGCCTATATTGGTAGCATTTTCTTTTAAACATTTATACTTGGGGAAAAAAAATGTTTGTGTTGACATTTTCAGGATGGATTTGATAAATTCCATTCTGAGATCTCATTTATCTTTTGTACCTCATTATGAAGTCATTACGGCCTTTTTTTTTTTATCAACTAAATGTTTAATTCACATGTGCTACTTTTTCACTCAGTGTTTTTTTCACTTAAGAGCAGAATGTGTCTTAACAGAACTGTATTCACTCTCGGAAAGCTACGGTCTGGTACATTTGAGCTGGATTTGCAAGTGTGTATGACTCTTAATTTGGACACCAATATCCAGTATACTGTTCTAGTATAGAGCATCTCAACATGAACTGATTGAAAACTTACTGTGTTTCCAGAGATTTTCCCCCTCATTACAGTACCATCTGTGCAAGAACCTCAGCATGCTTTGGCACATCTCCATTATTACTTATTAGAGACTGCCTGAAGTCTGGTAAATATCACTCTATATGTGATTTTGCATCTGAAGAAAAAACAAGCAGAAAATGTCTTACGAGAAGCTTATTGCAATGAATTATTGAACACGCTCCCCTATTTTACCATCAAGTGTACTTGCGTGTTGCCTGGAATTCTTTTGAGAACGCGCACACACACGTTTGCAAAGATCTTTTGCCATCAAATAATTAATACAGCAATGTAGATTATATCAATATGATGACATTTCTGCAGTGTTGAATCTGTATTGATACTAGAAATATTGTGATGAATCTTACTGCTCTGCAGTGACTGTATTTGATGGCATTCTGGCTCTTTCAGATGTTACCAAGCTCCCTGTAATTGCGCCGCTGATAAGAAAAGGTACTTCTTGTTGCTTAAAATGTGAATTTCACCCCACATTCTGACCTCATTAGCTCTGTATTCTGTTACTAATTGAATCAAAAGTCATTAACACAGAGGAAGGGCCTCATGTTTTATTTTTTTGCTTTATGTGAAGCATGATCTTTTTGTAAGCATTGCTATTTATTCTTGTAGTGTGATGTGTGATTACAAATGACTTCATCATCAAATAAAACCAGCTAGACACTTTCATAAATATATTATATTATATTTACATATAGCATAATATATACAATATATCCAATGAATATATACCGTGTACAATAATGAAAGTAAACTGTGCAAAAGTCTTTGACACCAGTGTGCTACTATATAATATGTTTTTAAGGGGCATCATCACGTCATGTTTGAAATCCGCAGGCTGAATAACACTAACTTTTACCATAATAATGTAATTAGTCTGCTACCACCATAGTGTTTTTCCATATTTATTGTAAAAGATGTTATATTATTATTATTATACTGAAATGCAACAGTTCAGACGGTTATGTTTTTGGGCTCTAGTATTAAAATGCATCAACCTACACTCCGATGTAACTTCAGTGTCCCAGACTTCTGCACTATACAGTACAGGACATGCTGTGTCCGCCTCAGAATAATGTACAAGCTTTAATGAGTGATGGATTTAATTATTTAATAATGGAGAAACAAAACAAGTGGCTTAATGTGTTATTATTGACACCAGGTATGAAATATCAGTGTACATATGTAACCCAGGATGTGCAGAGTATTGGACGGATTCAACAGATTCCCACCTCGAGACTGTAGAATGATAGGCCTCAGAAGAGTGAGTGGTTCGTATTGAAGTAGAAAAGGAACTGTGGGTTTGATTAATATTTATAACGCACTTGCTCTGAATGTAATTACAATTCTCTGTTTGTCAATGTCAAAGTAAAAACACACTTTCTGTAAAGCAATAGCAATGTTTATTTATTTGCTAGCTTCTCTGTGATTGAACTATTTAGACACATTCCTTTACCATAGCAGGAATGTTTGTAACAGTATTTACAACATTAAACCAACTACTGAGAGCGTATACTACTAGAATGTCTCTTTCATCTCGCACACGCTCAGCACGATTTTCAGTTACTGATCATCATCCAAAACTGTTCAAAGGTTTGGGGTCAGGAAGATTTTTATCATGGTTTTTCTGCTCATCAAGACTTCATTTATTTCATCAAAAATACAGTAACAACAGTAATATGGTAAAATATTATCACAATTTAAAAGAACTGTTTTCTATTTTAATATATTTTAAAATGTAATTTACTCCTGTGATGGAAAAGCTGAATTTTCAGCATCATTTCATGTGATACTTCAGTGTCAGATGATCCTTCAGAAATCATTCCAATATGCTGATTTGCTGCTCCAGGAACATTTATTATTATTATCATCAGTGTTGAAAACAGTTGTGCAGCTTAATATTTTTGTGGAAACCATTTTGTAGATACACTTTTTTAAGATTCTTTGATGAATAGAACGTTCAAAAGAACAGCTTGTATTTGAAATATAAAACTTTTATAACATTAAAATTTAAATTATAGTTCAACAGAAAATGAAAATTCTGTCATCATTTACTGACCCTCAAGTTGGTCCAGACCTATATAAGTTTATTTCTTCTGCTGATCACAAAAGAAGATATTTTGTCGGTAATATAATGTTGGTAACCAAACAGTTGATGGTCCCCATTGACTTCCATAGTATTTTTTTTTTATACTATGGAAGACAACGGGGACCATCAACTGTTTGGCTACCGATATTCTTCAAAATAGCTTCTTTTGTGTTCAACAGACAAAATTAATATAGGTTTGGAACAACTTGAGGGTGAGTAAATGATGACAATTTTCATTTTTGTGTGAACTATCCCTTTAAATGTTGCAAGCTGGATTCAAACTCAAATCATCCACTTGAGCACCAAAGCTAAATGTGTCAGAGCATGTGTTCTAAGCATTTTTGGGTGAACTGTCCCTTTAATGCATCCTTTCTGAATTAAAGTATTAATTTCTTTTTTTAAAAATCTTCTTGGCACCAAACTACTGAACAGTAGCATATAATTAGAAAAGTTTATTCTACATGTTTGAAATGTCAATTAAATAAAAAAATTAAAAAAAACAGAACAGGCAGATGATTTTTAAAACCATGTTTAATCTTGGTGGAATTTGGATAGTATGTTTCACCCATACAATGCAGATGAGCTTCCTCATATTCAGTAATAATGCACAATACATCTCTGAAAAACATCTTTGGAGAAATAATAATACTGTTCAGAATGGTCAAATAAAAATAAAATTAAAAAAAGTTACAAATTCATCCTCTGCCTCACAATATGCTGATTTAATCAGCACATTACATAAGCTAAATATGTCCATACATTTGCATTTTTCTCTTAATATAATGATTATTAATATTGTATTTTTCACAGTCAATTTTTAAATGTTTTAAATAATTTTTACATGAGGAACATGGGCATATGGTAAATAAACATTGTTTTTTTCCCCAGTGTTTTATTATAATAATGTGAAAAAATAAAAACAAGCAACAGCTGGAATTCCAACTGTAAAACTAAAAATGAATAATATTCAGTATACACACTGACAACAAAAACAGATATGTTTTAAAAATGTGAAATCATCTGTGCTCTATACAAAGCTTAGCTTCAGTCATGTTGTGGTGTTTATTATACCTTCACCCGGCTGGGGCAGAGTCTGTTTCCTCTCGTTCCACGCTTATACAGTCTGTTTGATACGTCGCTCAGAGGACAGTTTCTCGGAAGACTCCTATAAGACTGTGTGGGCGTTCCTGTTCCAGGCGGCGGGATCCTGCCCGAGAGCCCATCCTGGAATTAGTTCGAGAACGAGTGCCTGTCCTGCGCTCCGGCCCTGTCTGGAGCTCTGCCCAGGTGAAGGAGCTGAGATCACCACAGCTGCGCAGGTGAAGGATGCCCGGCCGTTTGCGCAGCGGCAGCGTGTTGGAGGTGAGCTCCGTCTGCACCTGTCTGTGGAGGGTGGATTGAGCTGGGGCAACCTCTGAAACTGTGATGGCCTGGAAACATGAAATGAAAGAACAGGAAATTAAACACATATGCAATTTTTTTTTAGATTTTGTCTAAAGGTTCCATTTTTTTTATAGATTTTTCTGACTAGTATTTCAAACGTCCGGCTTTACAGAGTTAAAGGGATGGTTTACCCAAAAATGAAAATTCTGTCATCATTTACTCACCCTCAAGTTGTTCCAAACCTGTATGAATTTCTTTCTTCTGCTGAACACAAAGAAGAAATTTTGAAGAATATGGGTAACCAAAAAGATGATGGGCCCCATTGACTTCCATAGTATTTTTTTCCATACTCAGGGATGCAAACAGGTAAGGGGGAAAAAAGGTGAGAACATTGTGTGGGGTGGGGGCATGCTTCACACAGAATTTTTTTAAAAAGATATTTGCTTTACATGCTCATTTAGTTACTTTAAGGGATTTTTTTATTTTTTATTACCTTATATGTCCAAAACTGTAATTGTTCACACACACAAAATTGTATTTTACATGATGAAGTGCTATGCAGGCTATTTTAGGACAATATTGGCTGATTAGACGGCAATACTGAGCTGAACTGTAAACTGTTTGCCCTCTCTTTCTTCAACATTCCCACATCTCAGAAGTAAAGAGTAAAGGAAACAGTGTACAGTACTTACTGAAACAACCAGTTCTTTATTTAACCATGTAAATTAACAAGTACCCTTGTAAGACACCCCCACCCCAAAAACACTTTCTCATTGGATCTATGCAAATCCCATAGGTGACCTATTTTGATCTCAAAAAGGTGAGTTGTCTCTGAAAGGTAAGGAGTTTGCATCTATGCATACTACAGAAGTCAATGGTCCATTAACTATTTGGTTACCAATATTCTTCAAAATATCATCTTTTGTGTTCAACAGAAGAAAGAAATTCATACAGGTTTGGAACAACTTGAGGGCGAGTAAATGATGACAATTTTCATTTTTGGGTGAACTATCCCTTTAAATGTAGCAAGCTGGATTCAAACTTAAATCACCCACTTGAGCTCCAAAGCTAAATGTGTTTTAAGCACTACACAATTCTATGCATTTTTAATCCCATGTGTCTTGCCTGATCAATGAAGCTGGCACAGCGAACGGCTTCCTCCATGTGTTCCTCATCGGAGCGCAGCACGGTTTTAATGCTGTTGACCAGCTCCTGTACCTCAGGGGTCAAGCTGCATGAGGACTGCTCCAGAAAGCGTGCCACCAGCAGTTTTGTGTCTCTATAGTTCTGGTAGTCCACCATGGAGTTGGGTCGAGGCTTCCGTTTGCCACGGCCCCGTCGTAGTGTAACCGTCCCATGCTCTGTTCCAGTCACTGACGCCGGACCAAGGCCTAATTCTGTCTGTGTAGCTGCTTCACAACTCATTACTATAAGAGAGAGAGAAACCAATATAACAATGAGATATGGCTCTGCATGTTTTTGACAAATATTTGTAAAATGATGTACACTAGTTAATTATTTAATACTGTTAATTATTATTATTCAATAAAAATATAAAACAAGAAATATTGCTATTGTAATATTTCCCTGTAAAATAATAAAGTCAAGTATTTAAGTACAATCCGAATTCCGGAAATGTTGGGACATTTTTTTAATTTGAATAAAATGATGAAAACTAAAAGACTTTCAAATCACATGAGCCAATATTTTATTTACAATAAAACATAGATAACATAAATGTTTAAACGGAGAAATTTTACACTTTTATGCACAAAATGCGCCAATTTCAAATTTGATGCCTTCTACAGGTCCCAAAATAGTTGGGACGGGGGCATGTTTACCATGGTGTAGCATCTCCTCTTCTTTTTAAAACAGCATGAAGACGTCTGGGCATCGAGGTTATGAGTTTCTGGAGTTTTGGTGTTGAAATATGGTCCCATTCTTGCCTGATATAGGTTTCCAGCTGCTGAAGAGTTTGTGGTCGTCTTTGACGTATTTTTCATTTAATGATGCGCCAAATGTTCTCTATAGGTTAAAGATCTGGACTGCAGCCAGGCCAATACAGCACCCGGACTCTTCTACGACGAAGCCATGCTGTTCTAATAGCTGCAGTATGTGGTTTTGCATTGTCCTGCTGAAATACACAAGGCCTTCCCTGAAATAGAGATTGTCTGGAGGGGAGCATATGTTGCTCGAAAACCTTTATATACCTTTCAGCATTTATTGTGCCTTCCAAAACATGCAAGCTGCCCATACTGTATGCACTTATGCACCCCCTTACCATCAGAGATGCTGGCTTTTGAACAGAATGCTGATAACACGCTGGAAGGTCTCCCTCCTCTTTAGCCCCGAGGACACGGCGTCCCTGATTTCCAACAAGAATGTCAAATTTGGACTCGTCTGACCATAGAACACTTTTCCACTTTGAAACAGTCCATTTTTAATGAGCCTTGGCCCACATGATACGACGGCGCTTCTGGACCATGTTCGCATATGGCTTCCTTTTTGCATGATAGAGCTTTAGTTGGCATCTGCAGATGGCACGGTGGATTGTGTTTACCGACAATGGTTTCTGGAAGTATTCCTGGGCCCATTTAGTAATGTACTGTAATGAGTAATGCAGTGTCGTCTGAGAACCCGAAGACCACGGGCATCCAATAAAGGTCTTCGGCTTTGTCCCTTACGCACAGAGATTTCTCCAGTTTCTCTGAATCTTTTGATGATGTTATGCACTATAGATGAATAGATTTGCAAAGCCTTTGCAATTTGACATTTAGGAACATTGTTTTTAAAATATTCCACAATCTTTTCACGCACTCTTTCACAGCTTTGCCCATCTTTACTTCTGAGAGACTCTGCCTCACTAACACATCCCTTTTATAGCTAATCATTTTACAGACCTGATATCAATTAACTTGATTAGTTGCTAGATGTTCTCCCAGCTGAATCTTTTCAAAATGTCTTGCTTTTTCAGCCATTTGTTGCACCCGTGCCAACTTTTTTGAGACCTGTAGCAGGCATCAAATTTGAAATGAGCTCATTTAGTGGATAAAAGTGTAAAATTTCTCGGTTTATCATTGTTATCTTTGTTCTATTGTGAATAAAACATCTAAAATATCTATATATTGTGAATAAAATATCTATGTTCTATTGTGAATATGTTCTATCTGTGAATAAAATATTGGCTCATGTGATTTGAAAGTCTTTTAGTTTTCATTTTATTCAAATTTAAAAAACGTCCCAACATTTCTGGAATTCGTGTTGTATTTATAAACAGTATAATTACAATACTAATATTTATGGCTGTCTTAATTTTCAAAAATTAAACCATAAAGCTTTTATTATGCCTGAATAGGGAATCCTGAATATTCACTTTTAAGCTGGGACTGTGTGTAATTTCAGTAGTAGGACAAAACATCAAAGTCTCTTCAATTAATTTTAAGTAACCACGGGCCATTCTGTACTCATAAATTGAAAAATGATAAACCGCTGTTCCAAAAACACTCAAAATCACTGAGGGAACCCATGGCTCAAAAAGGTATTATAGACTTTTAGGACTAGAAACTGAACCGTTCTTTTTGATAATCAAGTTAATAAACAGAAATGCATCCATCTAAGTCAGTTGGTGTTGGTATAACGCTCAAGACCACTGCTTTATCAGTTGTACAGGAAGACAGATAAGAACTAGCAAAGCAAAAACACCTTTAATCCTACATCAGACAGACATAAGAGAAGTTTCCACTTGTGTGTTTGTGTAAGAGAAAGAGGGAGATTGACAAAATTTCTTGAAGAAACTTGAAAAAAATTAAGAAGTCAATTTATGGCAGTGTATGTAAGACCCTTACCCCCATCGCTCTCTGCCGACCCTCAACAGTAACACTGAGAAGTCCTATATTTAACATGGGCTTAAAGTAACCACTGACAGGTATAGTTTCTCTAGATTTACTATCAAACCCAGTCCTCTGCTTTGGATACACACACCAAGTAAAAAGAAACCTCCATCTGTCATCAGAGAGGAGCCAATGTTCATAAACTAATAATAAAGAATTGTGTCAGTGTCTGCTCTTTGACCTTTTATGGAAAACCTTTAATGTAGATTTAGGCTTAAAACAAGTCAAATCAGAATGTATGCTACAAGAACATATCAGCGCCCTGAAAAGAACATATATCCTGAAATTAAATTAAATTAAATAAATACTCTAAAATATAATATCTGAAGTCTTAACTTGTTTTTAATATCTAATTTTGCTTAGGTAAATTAAATTTTAAATATATATATATGTTTTACTGGAAAACAAGACAATTTTCTATGCAGTGTGTAAGCTTAAATGTAAGGGATAATATACAGTCAGCTGCAGTGTTGTGGAAAGTTACTTTTAATAGTACTACATTAAAATATTGCCTTACTCCCTAAAAAAGTAACTAATTGCGTTAGTTACTTTTATGGAAAGTAATGTGTTACATTACTTTTGCATTACTTTTTCTCATCTGGGCTGGGCTGTTTGTTTGTTTTTATAACAACTAAAAAGTTCTATTTTGGCAAATGTAAAGACCCTTTCACATCAAAAGTGAAATGAATAAGCCTCAGGTTGAAGGAAATGCAAATTCATGCGTGTACAGTAGAGGGCACAGTTCAAACAAACAAGCCTTTCAGCTGTGCTACTATTCTGTAATACAGAAAAATAGGATGCCAGAGAAGCAGTAAATGAGAAAATGTATTCTCACATTTAGTCTAGAACTAGTCTAGAATAACCATCACATTTACACAGCGCACACAACTCCTCTGCACTTACTCCCGATTTATCTGAACACGGGGACAGGAGAGGTGTCAGTCAATAAATGGGAAAACAAAGTAACTTCCGTTATTTATTTGAAAAAGTAACTCGGATATTTTGTTGTAAATTTAAAAGTAATGCTTTACTAATTACCTGAAAAAAGTAATCTGATTACATAACTCGTGTTACTATGTATTACATTATGCGTTAACCCCAACACTGGTGAACTGGTCATTATAGTAACTTGAAGTTCATTTATTATACAAAAAGAAAGAGACCACTGAGCTATACTGAATGAAAACACAGCACAGCAATGCAGAAATCTGGTTGTCAAATGTACAGTTTAGGGGTCACTATATAAAAATATCTGACTGCAGACTGTTAGAATTGACCAATCAGACCATTTTAAGGATTCCTTCCCTTACCTTTGGCGGTCAGGTCTAGCAGGACAGGGTCACTGTTGGACCTGCGGAGGCGAGGTCTGGGAGGTTTTCTGCTGGAGGAAACTGCAGTGTGAGGCTGTCTGGACTGTATCGGGGGTGTGGGGCTCAATATGGCCGTCTGACAGCTTTGGTCTGAATAAAACATGCAAAGAAACTACATAATAAAAGTAAACATTTGTACTGAATTTTTTCTAGTTTTTCCAGTCTATTTATGTCTGTCCTATGTCAGCAACTGCTTGGTCAAATCCATCAAAAGAGGAATCTGGCCAAAACAAATCTAGTCTATTAAGTCAACCATAGACCATTTTAAGAGTTGTGCTGTCTAAGGGTGCATCTTAATCAGGTCCCTAGCTCTTGAATCAGTATATCGAATTTGAGCACTGGTAAGGACATTAAGGACCCTGGTTCACTTCACATTGGGACACTGATGGTGACATGACAACAGGCTCCTTGTCAACGTCACTACTGGTATTTATGAACAACAGCAGAACTGATATTTTTCTGGCATTTTTAATATTGTACTTTAATGTTTTCATGTACTTTAATATGTTTTAAAGTACATTATGATAAATACTTTGATTGTTACATATACCTGCAATATGTCAGCCATAAATAAATTATGTTGGCTAGGTACCTGTCTAGCAGTGTATGTTTATGCTGAAATACAATTAAATAATGGTTTGTATTTAAAAAAACAAACAAACAAAAAAAACATCTATATCATGTCATTATGTGTAGTGAGCCATCCATCCATCCTTTTTTTTGAAAGATGTTTCTTATGCTCACCAAAAATAATAATATTGTGAAAAATTATTACAATGTAAAATAACTATTTTCTATTTGAATATATTTTAAAATTTAATTTATTCCTGTGATGGCAAAGCTGAATTTTCAGCAGCCATTACTCCAGTCTTCAGTCAGTGTCACATGATGAATGAGAATAGATTAATTGAAAGTTCAAAAGAAAAGCATTTATTTGAAATAGAAATCCCTTTTGGTCAATTTAATGCATCCATGCTGATTAAAATATTAATTTATTTTAAAAAATCTTACTGAACTTTTGAACAGTAGTGTACAGTGAGACCACATTAAAAACATATCCTACAATCCCTTTTAAACCTGGAAATGACAAACTTGTGAAGTTCATGCAGTTCAAGTTCTGCTGTCATTAAACCAAATTCATCTTCATTTTTCAATTCAATTCCATTTTAAAGGAACACTCCACTTTTTTTGAAAATAGGCTCATTTTCTAACTCCCCTAGAGTTAAACAGTTGAGTTTTACCATTTTCGAATCCATTCAGCCAATCTCCGGGTCTGGCGGTACCACTTTTAGCATAGCTTAGCATAGTTCATTGAATCTGATGAGACCAATAGCATCTCGCTCAAAAAAATTACCAAATAGTTTTGATATATTTCGTATTTAAAACTTGACTCTTCTGTAGTTACATCCTGTACTAAGACCGACGGAAAATGAAAAGTTGTGATTTTCTAGGCCGATATGGCTTGGAACTATACTCTCATTCCGGCGTAATAATCAAGGAACTTTGCTGCCGTACCATGGGTGCAGCAGGTGCAATGATATTACGCAACGGCTGTGACCCCCTGTTTGCACAGGGCCTTGCAACCATGGAGACATTTGTGAGAGACGCTGCGTAATATCATTGCGCCTGCTGCACCCATGGTACGGCAGCAAAGTTCCTTGATTATTACAAAGGAACGAGAGTATAGTTCCTAGCCATATCGGCCTAGAAAATCCCAACTTTTCATTTTCCATCGGTCTTAGTACACGATGTAACTACAGAAGAGTCAAGTTTTAAATAGGAAAAATATTAAAACTCTTTGGTCATTTTTGAGCGAGATGCTAACGGTCTAATCAGATTCAATGAACTATGCTAAGCTATGCTAAAAGTGTTACCGCCAGACCCGGAGATCGGCTGAATGGATTCGAAAACGGTAAAACTCAACTGTTTAACTCTAGGGGAGTTGGAAAATGAGCCTATTTTCAAAAAAAGTGGAGTGTTCCTTTAAATTGTTATGCTGATAATATACGTAATTGGTAATGAAAAATTCTGTGTGAAATTAGTAAAATGTAAAAAAGGATTTTGACAAGTGGCTACTTTATAGTAACTTGTGAAGGATCATTAAAAACTCATGTAGGACTGTGCTATCTTTGAATGTGTTGAAGGATACAGACAGCTATAAAAAGAAAAATAAATCCCTCACTGAGGAACACTGGACATACAACTGCCACCACTAAAATACATTTCCTTTAATACACAGATGACATAATTATGGATGGTACTGTGATACGCTGTGAGCATCTTGATTAAATATAGAGTACCAGAGGCACTGGATTCATATATGCGGTGTCAATAACACGTTCATGTAGGCGTAAGTAGCAGCTCCATTTTGTAGATCCAGATTTTCAAAGGGGAATTTTCTATTTGTTGATTATAACATCATTACACCTAAATTGCAATGTTTTAAAAGGTGAACTGGCCTTAAAGTTTTAGTACACCCAAAAATAAAAATTATCCCATGATTTACTCACCCTCAAGCCATCCTAGGTGTATATGACTTTGTCTTTTTTCAGACGAACACAATCGGAGATATATTTTAAAAATATCCTGGCTCTTCCAAGCTTTATGATGGTAGTGAATGGGGGAGGCGCAATTTTAAAGCCCAAAAAAATGCATCCATCCATTATAAAAATAATCCATATGCATAATCGATGTTTACGGCTGTCTGCGGAAGCTAGTTATTATAGTTAATAAAGTTTTAAATATGTTATTTTTCTTACAAAAACCCATCACTTCACCTCAGAAGGCATTTATTAACCCTCTAGAGGTGTATGGATTTTTTTTATGATGGGTGGATGCATTTTTTTAGGGCTTGGAAGAGCCAGGATATTTTTTGGGTTAACTATCCCTTTAAGTCTGTAATGTCAATGTTTATCAATTCTGCTCCTCTCCGCAGGTCTATACGCAAAAATACAACTGGTTCATACCATCACTGGGCGTCTCCGTCTCTGCACTCTCTGTGAGGACCTCGGTCAGATCGGTCATTTGCACCTCAGTATTCTGGGCCTGATATAAATACAGAAGGTCAGTGAGTGGACAAGGACTGTATTTGATTGAGCTGTTGCCAATGTAAGCCAACTGGACCAGGACACAGTGCCATGTTTGCTGATTTGAGGTCAGTAAGGTCTACTTCACAAACTGAGTTGAAATGCTATCATGAATAAATGCTGTAAATGCTAAGTACCTTTTGACAGATATGATTATGCGATAGCAGATGGCATATGATCACTATATGATTCAGTACCTGAGCTGCTGGCTGTGATGCAACAGCTTCATAAGGTGGAGGAGGGTCTAGAGGACAGAAGACCTCCACTCCTTTAATTCTGGCACCGTATATATGAGGAAGAGGAATCATACCGTCACCAAACATCCTGTCAAAACACACACATTTACACTGTAAACAAGCCATGAGAAGATATAACGACAGTAAACGATGTAGATAAACCCATTAGTTTTTGATCAGAACACCCAATGAAACAGGAGTATATCATGCTTTCCCACACACAAACTTCAATCCTGTTTTAGGTTGCCAAAACATTTTGGTTGCCTGCCAAACACTGAGCCACCCACTCACAAATCTGACAAATCCTGCTATATTTTTGGTTAAGAGTTCAAGGTCAAAGTGCATGTCTGCGCGAATGTGTGTGTAATGCTTCAGGCAGGATCATGGAATGCTGAAAAGATTTTATCATATACTGTAAAAAGTGAAATTATGCAGATGTTCCCCTAATAGATATTTTACCTGATCTGAAAACATAAGATTCAAAGTGGAGAAGAGTGTGTAAGGCTGAAATATGCAAGCTTACGTTACATATACACACAATATCATCAAAGTTTGGGGTTAGTAAGATTTTTTTTTTTTTTTATGAAATTAATAATTGTATTCAGCAAGGACACATTAAATTGATCAAAAGTGACAGTAAAAATATGTATAATGTTACAAAAGACTATTTTAAATAAATGCTGTTCTTTTGAACTTTCTATTCATCAAAGAATCCTGAAAAAAAGGGTTTCCACAAAATATTAAGCAGCAGAACTGTATTCAAAATTGATAATAAGAAGAAATATTTTTGAGCAGCAAATCAGCATATTAGAATGATTTCTGAAGGATCATGTGACACTGAAGACTGGAGTAATGATGCTGAAAATTCAGCTTTACCATCACAGGAATACATTATATTTTGACATAGAATATATTAAAATAGACATCAGTTATTTTAAATTGTAATAATATTTCACAAAAATACTGTTGTTACTGTATTTTTGCAGATCAAAATGCAGAACATAAAAGACTTCTTTCAAAAACATTTTTTAAAAACTAACTTTTGAATGGTATGGTAGTGTATTTATCACCCAAGATTGATTTACTGAGCATAAGAAACTTCTTTTAAGAACATTATAAAACTATGATAGTATATGTTGTACATTATATGACTTATTTAAATTATATATTATATATTTTACATTTAATTATTATGATTATTCCAAAGGTTTACATTTTATTTTGTTTCATTTTAAATAAAAGTAGTGTAATTCATCAAATAAAAAGTATACATTAAGATACACTATATTGCCAAAAGTTTTGGGACGCCTGCCTTTAAGTGCACATGAACTTTAATGACATCCCATTCTTAATCTGCAGGGTTTAATATGGAGTTGGCCCACCATTTGCAGCTATAACAGCCTCAACTCTTCTGGGAAGGCTTTCCACAAGGTTTAGGAGTGTGTTTATGGCAATTTTTGACCATTCTTCTAGAAGCGCATTTGTGAGGTCAGGCACTGATGCTGGCGAGAAGGCCTGGCTCGCAGTCTCCGCTCTAATTCATCCCAAAAGTGTTCTATCGGGTTGAGGTCAGGACTTTGCTTTGTGCACTGGTGCGCAGTCATGTTGGAACAGGAAGAGGCCATCCCCAAACTGTTCCCACAAAGTTGGGAGCATGAAATTGTCCAAAATGTCTTGGTACGCTGAAGCATTAAGAGTTCCTTTCACTGGAACTAAGGGGCCAAGCCCAACCCCTGAGAAACAACCCCACACCATAATCCCCCCTCCACCAAACTTTACACTTGGCACAATGCAGTCAGGCAAGTACCGTTCTCCTGGCAACAGCCAAACCCAGACTCGTCCATCGGATTGCCAGACAGAGAAGCGTGATTCGTCACTCCAGAGAACACGTCTCCACTGCTCTAGTGCTTTACACCACTGCATCCGACGCTTTGCATTGCACTTGGTGATGTAAGGCTTGGTTGCAGCTGCTCGGCCATGGAAACCCATTCTATGAAGCTCACTACACACTGTTCTTGAGCTAATCTGAAGGCCACACGAAGTTTGGAGGTCTGTAGCTATTGACTCTGTGATTTTATGCGGCCTACCACTTCGTGGCTGAGTTGCTGTTGTTCCCAATTGCTTCCACTTTCTTATGATCCCACTAACAGTTGACCGTGGAATATTCAGTAGTGAGATTATTTCACGAATGGACTTATTGCACAGGTGGTAACCTATCACTGTACCACGCTTGAATTCACTGAGATTCTGAGAGCGACCCATTCTTTCACAAATGTTTGTAGAAGCAGTTTGCATGCCTAGGTGCTTGATTTTATACACCTGTGGCCATGGAAGTGATTGGAACACCTGAATTCAATTATTTGGAGGGGTGTCCCAATACTTTTGGCAATATTGTGTATGTGTCATTAAAAATAAACCCAATACAGTCAGGTTGCCCCAAGTAATAATACTTAAATTAAACAATATTTTACCTGCGAGCCAGGCGAGGGGTGTAGGAGTAGAAGGTGGAGAAGTATGAAGGGGGAGGTGCAGGAGCTACAAATTCATCAGGGTCAGGAAGATGAGTTTGCTCCTCCACTTCCTCTGGAACAGGCCTGGCCTCTTCCTGCCAAAGACGATCAAAATCAAAATTCCACTATTATCACATGACTAGGAAAATATCTGACACAACATGAAATATCTTAGAAATATCTGACACAACATGTCTAAACAGTGTTAATAATCTATGCCACACTGACCAAGAATTAAATAATTTTATATTTATCTCACCATGCAGGGCCGTCTGGTTGAGAAGATCTGGAGATATCTGAGTGCAGCAGCAACCAGACACACAGCTGTGGCCAAAGCATTCAGTGCACACAAAGCAAAGAGCACTTTCTGAAAAAGAGAAAACTCTATGACATCCAAATCTACTGCTGTTAAATAAAACTTGTTCAAGCATGCATGTATTTATCTCACTCCTAGCATTATATAACCATGTACATGGCCCTCTGGAATACTTCATTCTGATTGAAGAAACAAATTATTTGTTTGATGTCTCTTTTATCATCTCTCTACTATCTGTCTGTCTGTCTGTCTGTCTAACTATCTGTCATCTATCTATCTATCTCTCTTTCTGTCTATCTGTCTCTGTCAAGATATCTCTCTTTCTATCTGTCTATCTATATCTGTCTGTCTGTCTATTATCCATCTATCCATCTATCTATCTATCTATCTATCTATCTATCTATCTATCTATCTATCTATCAGCCAACCAACCAATTAGTAGTGTAATAATAATTTAACACTTAAAAATAATTTTAAAAGATGCGCACACACCTTGAGCAGGATTCTCATTGTGCCACATGCATGACCTGCGTAGATCTTAATCAACTTCTCCTCTTGGCACTGAGTGCTCGGAGTTTCTGAACAACAGTAACAGAGATCGCCCTGCTCACTCTGAAACACAGAAACACATTTATTATGTTTGTTTCTCATTGACGTCTGATGACATGATATACTAACACTTAAAGAACTGCTTGGATTCAAAAGTAGGAGACTGAGGATGAAGTTACCAGGCACTTCTCTTCATTTGACACAGTCTTTTGAGCAGTCTGGTGCTGCATGCGATAACAGCTCAAAGATATGAGGTCACCAATATGGCAGGGACATTTCCATGACAAGTGGAAATGATGAAAGAGCAGCCTTCAGATCATGGAAATGACAGCACCCCAAAAACTAAATCAAACCCAAGGAAAGCTGGAACCTGCTTTGACTCTCAATTTCAGGGCTCTCTTTGAGTTTGACAAACTTCAGTCCTATACACATGGTACAGATGTATGGTCTGTACAGATGTGTTGTTTTTTTTCCCCATAATATGTTATTAATAAGTACAACAATTCCTATCAGCCAGTGCTTGGGTGTTCTGGGTGTTAGCTAGAGTGTTGCAATGAGGTTGCCAGGGTGTTTTAAGAGGTTGCTATGTAGTTGTTTACAAATATGTAATTGGTCTAAGTAAAAAAAAAAAAAGCCCAGCCACAAGACTCTTTCATATTCTAGTCAAAATAATAATTTTACACACAATTTGAGTTACCTTTTACAAATGTTACAGACTTAATACACTAATACCATTAATTATACTTTGCTGTAACACTACAACAAATGTTATTTATTAGTTTATGTAGTATAGTTTGTGTACCTCTGTGTTGCCATAATAATGTATCTTAAGTGTTGCCCCACTTCAGTTTGTGATTCTGTTTATATTTTGCATCTAGGTGCTTGAATACAATCATCAATACATGAGTCATTTGACATTGTGATGTTGTTATCTCGAACACAGCACATGTTCAAGAGCACAGATTCCTCACCAGCTGGCAGTTAATGGTACTGGAGACCAGCTGAGCCCCCTGACAGCAGAGGATGAACCCTGCCAGGTTTAGCAGGATACAGACCACTGACAGCAATACAAACAGATTCACCTGTGTGAGACACAAAAAAGATTAATACAAGTCAGTCATTTTATTTGACAAATATAATATTACTGCCCAAATCTGGAATTATCAAATGATCCTTACACTACTGTTCACAAGTTTGGGGTCAGAGAGATTTTTTGATGTTTTTGAAAGTCCCTTATGCTCACCATGGATGCATTTATTTAATCAAAATACAATTTAAAAAATTGTGAAATATTATTATAATTTAAAATAACTATCTATTTTAATATATATATATAAAAAAAAAAAAATTATTTATTCCTGTGATGGCAAAGGCTGAATTTTCAGCATCATTACTCCAGTCTTTAGTGTCACATGATCCTTCAGAAATCATTCTAATATGCTCAAGAAACATTTCTTATTTTATGAATATAAAGTTCAAAAGAACAGCATCTAATGCACCCTTGCCGAATGAAAGTCCTTATTTAAAAAAAAAAAATCTTACTGACCCCAAACGTTTGAACAGTAGTGTACAGTATATGATTGGCAACAGGAAGAAGCTGATGGTAGGCTTGAGACTTAATTGACAAGATCTAAACTGAATGTCTGGTCTGCACAGATCCTCTTTAAGGGGTCATTTAAGGGCTTAACAACTGCCTTTAACATAAGGACATTGGGCATGCAAAAGATTACCCTAAAAACATATGTTCAGATCAATACAGGACTAATTCTGTGTAGTAAACATCATATAACCACTTTCAAGTAAAAAATAAATATATCTGCTTATTCAAAAGGGATCACAAAGACTGACGCCTTACAGACCCTCAGTCTTAGATTGGCAAAACACACATACCAATAGTAGCATTGGCCGTTTCCATGTGGTTAGTCCTATAATCCCAGAGAGGATGACCTGTAGAAAACAAACAGTACTTTCAGCAAGGAGGCAAACACTTACAGACAGGTTAACTGATAATGAACCCATTATTACCCATCAAATGCCGTACACTCTCAAAAGGGCCTTTAGCACTTTTAAATCCTGTTTCAATGACTCACTCAGTGTGTTGTTAGCCGAGCTGTCTACAGCGACCTCATTTAAATACTATCGTCCATATACTCGGCTCCCTTGCATTTCCTCTAACCCTGCCACTTCCTGTCAATTACACTGAATGCTGTGGGACTGCTATTGCAGCTGAAGGGTTCTTGTGTTTAGCTCATTTCTTTTCATACATAACAATCAAAAAGCATTGTTAAGTGTAAAATGTTTTGTCAGGTAACCTATAAAAGGTAATTAAATAAATAGATTTTATTTTAATCCAAAATATTCTTTAATAAGACAGTGATTTCAACATTGTTATAATATCTTAATTTCCATCATTGGTAAATTACACAATAATTTCTGTTTTTAGAGTTTAATTTTCTTGATTTTCAAATTCAAACATATAAATAAACATTAGATCTTATTAACTAACTGTTGTTTGCATGCTAAAAGATCTTTTTCAGGTGAGTGGTATGCATAATATGGCAGCTTTACTTATAAACAGTATCTCACTATAGAGTGTTAAGCAGTAAAAGAGGTTCACACTCATCCATGACTTCACTGACGAGTTCACTCAGCTCCTGTCAATGGCCACAAATGTAACAGCATACTTAAATATGGGGAATATTATTGTAAATGGCACTTTTGAGGAAAAAACTTGGCATTAGGATAGTTCCTAAAGATTTAAAAACTAAAAAAAAAAAATCAGTTAAATTATTATTTAATATAATAATATTACAATTGTATTGGATGTATATTATTATTTAATATAACTGAATTAACCTAACTACATTAGGTAACACCAATAAAAGTAATAAATAGATCAGGTAGAAATATTTCCTCCAGGCAACAACTTCACATTAGTACTTGTAAATTAGTTATTAGTTAGACTTTACAACATAATGACAGATCAGATCTTTCATCATAGTGAATTATTGGTAAACTACAGTGTCTGATGTGGTCATACAGCCTGCTCTGAAATAGACAGATAAAAGTGTAGCACCACATTTCTGTATCAGACTACATTGGACACACATAAAACTTCTCTATACCTGTCGGTTTGTAATGAATCAATTAAAAGCTGTAGACAAATACAGTGACATATTGTCAAGCAAATGTTTTAATATCTGCAACATGCATATGTGGTGTAAAATAATAACATTAGCACCTCTGATTATGGCCAGTAATCTAATACTCACTGAAGACCCAGCCCAAAACGGACAGGAGTTTCTAATAGGGGGCGAGTTGCTAAGGGACAGAGCCCCGAAAGAGAGCGCCACCATGGAGCAGCCGAGAACCAGCTGCAGCAAGCCGAGGGAGAGCAGAGGGCGAGCGGGCAGCAGCGCCGGAATGATCCGCGTCTGCGATCCAGACATACGGGACGGAAGAGCGGACACACAGCGGCTGCGACTTCTGTAAGATGCGTTTGCGAGCTGATGGGCCAGAGCAGCCCCTGATAAACGACAACAAGATCCAGGCAGAACTACGGGCAGAGACATTGGAGACGCACGAGCAGCCAAACAACAATACACATTAAACGAGCGTAGTGGCGCTCCCTCATTTTACTCTGAGTCTCTCAAGGCGACGGTTATTTCTTTAAACTGCCCGTTCCGCGTTACTTCCATGGTCCGGTCGAGGTAGTTGAGTATTGGGTTTTAAAATAACTAGGCTCTGTGACCTGCTGCTCGGATTTGGTTTCACATTTTTTGGGCAGAGCGAGCGCAGAGGGGGAGGGGTGCGTGGGAAGAGACACACACACACACACACGCGCGCGAGTCTCTCTGTTCCGCGAGTGTGAAGAAAGACAGTATCAAGAGTGTGAAATTATATTGTCATCTTTTGTGGTGAATATGAAGCATTGTATTGCGTAGCCCGTAATGCTACAAACTACCACACTTAGCCTAGACTTGCTCTTTGGTGCGAATGATTTTTGAGAGTGAAATCCACATCTTTATTACAAAATAAACAATTGAACACCAAAACATTGACATTACATTTTTTATTATTTAAAAAAAGTACATAATTGAGAATGCAAATTTATACAATATATTCAAAACAAACTGCAAAATGAGAAATAATTGTTTGTAGATAACAATTGTGTCAAACACATCTTCATTGGAAAATGAATAAATTACATTTAGAATCCCTCATAAGTTTCTTAATAAAAAATAATAATTTATTTCCATGATTCTCATTTAAAATAAACTATTAAAACCAATCTATTTGAGATATTAAACTATATAATATGTTATATATATTTGCCTTAAATATAATATACATTTTCATCGTGAATTGTACCTAAATTTATTCATTTTTTTATTTATAATATTTATCAATATTTACTATTTAATTAGTAGCAAGTGAAAGGCATGTTTTCTGATGCATATGGTAAAGGCGCATGATTAAACATGTTGCAATCACGTGTGAATGGAAAGCCCATAGGGAGTGACGTTTTACGAGATAATTGGTTAACTTGTTACGAACTCTGCAGTTGCTATGGTGACGATAGCTAGCTAGCAAGTTAGGTAGCTTTCGTTAAATCTGGTTGCACGTGCAAACAAAGTAAAAGGAAATTTACTTTTGATTTGAAACGTGTTATATTTACAAATTATTTGTAGAGAACGAGAATATCGCAGAATGTTTTCTGGCTATCAAAAATAAAGCTGATAAACATGACGAAACCACCTGTCCATCACCGGAACGGTTTCGGCGCGTTATTTCTCCGGAACAAACTTCCTCCATACTATGTGAGTTTCCCAGGTTAATCTGGTCGCAAATGTATCTGTGCATAGTATGTACTGTATGCTATTATATTTGTAAATAGTATGTACTGCTTTCTTTTTATGTCAGTGACTGTGTGCCAACTGCCAACTAAAATAAGCGCACAGAGGAAAGAAGGCCACGAGATTGAATATTTAGCCAACAGACGTTTCTTCTATTTTATAATAAACATTGGATCTTAAAACGTGTTTTTACATAGTTGCGATATAGTAAAACACAACAAAATGACACTTGTTATACAAGTACTGCAGATGATAGACGAAATTGACATTTGAAATGTTTCAAAAGTGCTGCAGTTATTGTGATATTGTCGATGTAGATGGATTATACACTTACTTCAGGTGTGTAACTAGAATGTTAACTAAAATCCAAATGTGTATTTATTCGTGTAGACCTATTATTATTTATAAATACGTCCTTTTTAATTCTTTATTAAGGCCCTGTGCGTTTGTCTCTGTGTTCAATTGAGTTCAAGGTTCACTGAGTATTAGCATTTGAGGTAATGCTGTATGTGATCCATCACATTACATTATTCTGTTACAGACAAGAGCAAACGCATTACCAGTCCTAACCTGTGGGTGGCGATATTGACTAAGAAACTTTGGTGCTTCGAGACTAATTCCACCAGTCTGCAGCTTCTGGTGCAGAAGTTTTACAGTAAGCTCTCATCATACACATATCCTTCCAGCTGAATTGTATTGCTTTCCTTCTGTCACTTTTTGAATTAAATGGTTATGTTTTGTGATAGAGAAGATAGAAAATAAGCTGCAAGTCAAGCCTGTTTACACCAGAGCAAGATAAGTGAGCTGGAGTCAGAGAAACAATGGACATATGAAACTAAGGTAATGAGACGAGTGTTCCAAGCCCTTTTTGTGTTTACCCCAAAACTGCAGAACACTGGGATGTGGGATGTTTCACATTAGCACTGTCTGACTGGTGCATCTGGAATGCTTGATAGTCTTCATATGCTGGATATGGCTGTACTCTACAATGAGAGAAGGGTTTGTTGGAACATAATTGAGTTGGCCAGTGGAGGAGCAGTTGGCTCAATCCCAGTCCCAGGCCGAGAAGGCCGTGAGAGGAAGAGACCTCTCAGCCCAATTACATACAAAACTCGGCCAATTTTTAGTAATAAACAGTAGTGTAGGCAACTCAAGACATGTTTGCTTTTTCTTTTTGTTTTTTTTAAGGTTTTTAATAACAACTGTCAGAGACACACTGACTGGACGTTTGTAAACGCTGTGTATTTGTGGCACTATCAAATCACTGATATGTTTGTTTGTGCATCCTGACTTCCCCAAACGCCACAACCTTGGTTCAACCAATGGCATGAGATTTGGGCAGGACTATCTGTTTGCCTGACCAATGGCAGGCTGCGGAGTGTTCAGGAAACTTGTTTGGAAACAGTCTTTATTTTTGCAGCACTAGTGAGCTAAAAATGACACACTTTCAGCTTTATAAATTTCTCATCAACAGTTAAAGGTGCAATTCAGTGGTCTTGATCAGATGTATTTAACCTAAACTTTAGGTTTGGGGTCAGTAAGGATTTTTTTTCTTTGAATTAAATTAATATTTCTATTCAGCAAGGATGCATTCAATTGATCAAAAGTGTCAGTAAAAACAATCAAAATTACAAAAGATTTATATTTTAAATACAGTTGGTAAGCATAAGAGACTTCTCTCAAAAACATAAAAAAAATCTATCCGACCCCAAAATTTTGATTGTGGTGTTTTTTTTGTCACCAAAGATTAAATTATTCTGCAAAGTAAGAGACATTTAAGACGTTTCATAATACAATAGTATTATTTTTAAGCAGAAAAAGTACTTTCTGCACCTTTAAGATGATTTGAGCTGACTCGTTTTAAAGAATGGCATTTTCAAACTGTGTTTATTACACTTTTGAGCTGTTGGCAGAGACAGAACAGCATGAGCCTGGTCGAGCTGTCAGGTCTGCGCAACGAGACAGAATTGATTAGAAATCAGCTTTAGCAAGCCAAGAGAGAGACTGCAGGTCGGCACAGCCTGTACCAGGAACAGGAATAACAGCAATTTTTTTATATATATATATTACAGGACTTACCACATGCATTGAGTTAGATCAAAATGATGCAAAGAGGGCTTACTGTTCCATTTACTCCATACATGTTTATTTGTCTTCATTTTTAAACAACAAACTTGACAAATGACAGTTGACACAAGGGGACATCATCTGTACTTGTATTGTTTACAGTGCTGGTTTTTTAAATTAGACATCAAGTGCCAACCAAACACGGTACCTAAGTTGTTTATCCTACAAAAAAAAAAAAAAAAGGTTCTTAAAATAACACAAATTTGTTCATTTTACCACAAAATTAAAGGGTTAGTGCACCCTAAAATGAAATTTCTGTCATTAATTACTCACCCTCATGTCGTTCCACACCCATAAGACCTTCATTCATCTCCAGAACACAAATTAAGATATTTTTGATGAAATCTGAGCACTTTCTGTCCTCCCTATACACATCAAAGTCATAACCAATTTCAAGGCCCAGAAAGGTAACAAAGACATCGTTAAAATACTTCATGTGACTACAGTGGTTCAACCTTAAAGGGTTAGTTCACCCCAAAATGAAAATTCTGTCATTAATTACTCACCCTCATGTCGTTCCACACCCGTAAGACTTTCATTCATTTTCGGAACACAAATGAAGATCTTTTTAATGACAGAATGCTGTCAGATTTTCTTCCATTGACTGCCTTTGAAACTTCCACTTTGACGCTTCAAAAACTTCATAAAGAGATCGGAAAACTAATCCATATGTATCGAGCGGTTTAGTCCAAGTTTTCTGAAGATAATCGATCGCTTATTATGATGAACAGATTTAACATAAGGAGAAGCTCAACCAAACTTGCTTCACGTGCGAGAACAAACCTCTTCCAGAAGCTCAAACGTGCTGCGTAAAACATGAGAATGAACCTCATTGCACGTTTGAGCTTCTGGAAGAGGTTTGCTCTTGTGCTTTATTCAAGTTAGGTTGGGCTTCTGTTTATGTTCACTGATCAATGTTTACATGCGAGTAAAAGCCTAAATTAAATCTGTTCATCATAACAAGCGATCAATTCTCTTCAGAAAATTTGGATTAAACCGCTTGATTCATATGGATTAGTTTTTCGATCTCTTTATGAAGTTTTTAAAGCATCAAAGTGGTAGTTACAAAGGCAGCCAATGGAAGGAAATCTGACAGCATTCTGTCATTAAAAAAATATCTTAATTTGTGTTCCGAAGATGAATGAAAGTCTTACGGGTGTGGAACGACATGAGGATGAGTAATTAATGACAGAATTTTCATTTTGGGGTGAACTAACCCTTTATTGTTATGAAGCGATGAGAATACTTTTTTAAGGTTGAACAACTGTAGTCACATGGACTTTTTTTTACAATGTCTTTACTACCTTTCTAGGCCTTGAAATTGGTTATGACATTGCTGTGTATAGGGAGGTCAGAAAGCTCTCAGATTTAATCAAAAATATCTTAATTTGTGTTTTGAAGATGAACGAAGGTCTTACGGGTGTGGAACGACATGAGGGTGAGTAATTAATGACAGATATTTCATTTTTGGGTGAACCCTTTAGCATAAACGTGAATTTTCACAGAAATAACATAGTTTTACGGGACACACAGCCTTTGACAAAAGATGCGTGAAGTGTTTTCTCCTCCCTTTTAAAACTTAAATTGTATTTTTTCCTGATGTCTAAAACCCTTTCGGAACAAACCTGCTGCGTTCCACCAGTTAAGAACCGCTATTTGACCATATGTTCTTCACAGAATGTAGGCCGATTTGAGGCTTTCCAGTGCTTACGTTTCAGTGTTATTATGTGATTCAGTTGGAGAGAAGGCATCTGCCAGCATTGTTGAAGCAGCGTGAACCGCAGCAGGTCCATGTCCAGCTGGAAGAGGTTCAGGGTCTGCTGAAGGCTATGAGGACAGAGAGATGACTGGATGATGAATGCAGAGCTGGAAAATACCATGCAGATTATCTCCGAGCACAGCTGCACTGTGGACATGCAACAATATTTGACAAACCAGATCGAGCAGCTCAGAGGGGAGAATCAACAACTGAAGGTGGGGAAATTTGGGGAAGAATCTTTGAGTAGAATTTGTTCACAATTTAGGATACCATGACTATTAGGTTGTTTCTGTTCAGTGAATAAACCAGTTACAGATTAAATTACCCCATTCATGGGCATTATTGGGAATGAATGGCTGGAACAGGAAGAGCTATGAAGATATATTACACAATTATTTCCTTTGATCCAAGCTGGGGGTTTTATATTGCACTTCTTCTCGTAATTGGCCTTTGCTTGTCATTCATATACTGGTTGGTTTAACAGGCTGCATTGAGACAGGCAGAGCTCAGACTCAGCACAATGGAGAGAGAGAAGGCCTGTCAGCAGGCTGCGCTCTCAGAAAAGACCTGCAATGTTGATCAGCTTACTTTAGAGAAACAGCAGATGACCGCTGAGCTGGGAATGCGGCATATGCAGCTTACCCAGCTGAAAGGTACAGACACTGATTCATCTAAATGGCATCACAAAATGCAGACTGACTTTAAAAACTGCTTAAAGTACAGTGTCCCTAAAAATATTTGAACACTTAATTCTTGCATTTATTGTATTATTGCATACATTTGTTTGGCAGAAACAAAAATACAAACTAAGTGACATCTGGGTCAATGATACATCCATAGTATCCACGATAAAGAAAAGGAAAATTATTTTTAAGAAAATGTATTGTTGTGTAACAAAAAAAAAAGTAAGAACATATTCCTTAAACCTTGATTACATTATTTCCACTTTTTGAAACGTATTTTGCAAGGTATATTTTAAAAAAAATGTATTTTTTTTTTTTAACAAGTATCATGAATTATTAATTTACAAAAGTTTTTGGGAGGGGATTACATTTCAAATGTTACTGTTTTGCTGTATTTCAAATTATCACATAAATGCAGCCAGGTGAGCATAAGAGACTTCTTTCAAAAGCATATTGCAACCCCGCTAACTTTTGAATGGTATTGAATATTTTCTATGAAATAATAATAGAGTATTTTAATGAGATTTTTGTCTTCATTATGGTATCACCCTGACATTTTTGCCTTTTTCCCCAAAAATTAATCAGAGGGACAGGAAGCTTTGAAAGAGCTGTTTGGCAGTAAGACCTGTGAGCTGGAACAACAGAACCTTAACCTCAGGACTCAGCTGAAGACAGTACGGGCAGAGCTGGCCCAGGCCAATAGTTGGTTGAGAGCACTGGAGGGAGCTGATGGTCATGGTACACACACACACACAAAATACTTTTGTTTTGTTTGTTTTAATAAATTATTTTAAGGCTTCAGGTAGGGAGAAAAAAAATACTCGTTTAAAATGAACAATGATCTTTCTTTTTTTTTTAGCTGGGCATTCACTTTCGCCCTCAGTAACCCCTGAGTATTTCAGAGATCAAAGCTTTGAGAAAAAATTCAGGAAAATCCTAATTACGCTTGCATACAAATATAGGCATCCGTACCCATTCATAGCACTGCTGGAATTTAAAGTGAGGATGTTTTTACATCGTCCACAGTGTTACCTCAGGAAAAACCAGACCTAGGCCAAGTGTATATAAAATAAAAGGCGGAAGACCACACCCCACATTACTGGATTCATTTACATTCTTTAGAGAGAGCCAGTGTGTGGCCATGGTTTTGTTGTTCTGCATTCTGGATAATGGCAGGAAGACGGCATACTGAGATTATAGATCTGCTCCATGCCCTCCTGGTGTTATTCCACTATGCACTTTTCCATCACATAATCTGCACAAAGTATGCATTTTAACATTTATACAATGTTTTCAGCTGTTTGGCGTCAGTGTCCTGAGACATTGTTAAAGAACATTTTTTTTTCTCGCTGTGTGCAGTGCTTGTGGGCTGTTACATAATGTAGCAATGATTTCTTAAGTCTGACCTCTGTAACCCTCCATTGTTTCATTTTGTCCTATTCAATTGTGAGAGGGACAGAATGGGAAAATGGTCTCATATGACGTAAGTTTCTGTTCATTGGTTCACTGGACAAAGTGTCTTTTGAAATGCAAACAATACATTAACAATATAGTCCAAGTTATTCTCTTGTGAACATGTGATGCAGCTGACATAACAACCTGAGTTCATTCTGTTTGAATGTCAAACATTTCACAAATAGAGCGATACCTCAATAATGCATTGTACATAATATTCCTCTTTCAAACAGGACAGTGAATTATTTGTATTTTTCAGAGTTTTATTCTTGGTATTTACTGTGGTTGAACTGATTGGAATGTGTTTTATATGTATTTCAGGTCTTAAGGTTGCTCTTGGGATGCAGAAACAGATCACTGCAAAAAGAGAGCAGATTGATTTTCTGCAAAGCCGAATTCAGTTGCTGGAGGAGATCATTGAGAAGCTCAAGATGGTGAAGTGCATCGCAAATAACTTTGTTTCTCACATGAATACCCTGTTAATAAATATTATGTGTATGTCGTGTTAAAAGAGAAAGTGTCCAGGCCCAAACTGTTGGTAACCAAGTTAAAATTTGGAGGTTATTACAGTTCATGATATCATTTTCAGACCATTGTATATTTATGTATCTTCCAAATAATTAACAATACCACTTGGGGGAAGGTATGGCCTCAGATGTGTCAAAACACTGTAAATTAAGTGGGGCTTTCAACCTCATTGTGTCTGCATTCTAAAAATGGTACTTATTGATAAGTATCTTGTTTCAAATGTGAAACAAGGGAAATAATTTTTATTGACTGTTAAGCACTTTTCTTGTTTCACAAAGCACTGTCAGGGATAGTCCTCTCCCACCAATAATATGAATGAAATATTCATAGTGAGGATTATCAGAAAGACAGTGGGAAATATGGCCTTGATGCAGGTGTAACTTGCTCTGGTAGGCTTGTTTGAAATGAATTTGAATCATCTCTGAGAGACAGTTTCCAGGCAAATCACTGTTTTCGTAGTTGTTCAACAGTTGTGGTTATAAGATTACATACACTTTGCAGAATAAGCAAAATGTTAGTAAATAAATAAATAAATAATAAGAGGAATCATAAAAATTGAATTTTGTTTTTGTATGTAGTACTGCCCTACATAAGCTGAATCATAACATAACAGATGTTTACATACAGTTCCCAAGACAAAATAATAACTGAAAAGACACAAATTAGCCAGTTCAGAAGTTTCATTCTTAATACTGTGTGTGGTTACCTGGATGATCCATGACTGTTTTTATGTTTTGTGATTAGTTATTAATGAGTCACTTATTTGTCCTGAGTTAAACTATAATCTGTTTTTCACAAAAATCCTCCAGGTCCTGCACATTCTTTAGTTTTTCTGCATCTTTAAACCATTTCCAACAGTGACTGAATGATTTTGAGATCCATCTTTTCACACTGAGGACAACTGAGGAACTCATACACAAATACACTGCCCAGCCAAAAAAAAAGTCACTGTTTGGATTTTAATTGGCAAATACTTAAGAATCTATGAATGGATCATTATTACAGTGATTATTATGTTTCTAGCATGTTTTATGTTTGACAATGCAAGAGTCAAGCACTCTGTAAAGTCTACTTCAGCACATCCCAAAAACTTACACTGAGGTTAAGGTCTGGACTCAGAGGTGCCAATTCATGTGTGAAAATGATTCTTCATGCTCTCTGAACCATTTTTTCAATTTTAACCCTGATGAATATTGGCATTGTCATTCTGGAATATGGTCATGATGTGTCTTCCTACATGGTTGTTTAAGAAATGAAAAGCTACACACTCCATCTTTTAGGGATGAAAGAACCATTACCAAACATAAAACATGCTTGAAAGATAATAATCACTGTAATAATGATCCATCCATAGACTCTTAAGTATTTGCCCATTAAAATCCAAACAGCAACTTTTTTTGGGCTGGGCAGTGTATTACAAAAGCTACAAACATTCAGTTATGCTCAAGAAGGAAACAGGATGCATTAAGAGCTGGGGAGTATAAGCTTTTGAACAGGATGATTGGTGTAACTTGTTTTTATTAGGGGCCAAGCACCAAAGGTGCATAGGCACCTATTGTAATCGTTAGTGTTCTTATTATTATTCTTCCACTCTGGAAGTCTATTGCAGCCAATAGAAGTTCTGAAATCTGTCGTGATTTTTCCTTCATTTTGAAATTTCCCAAAAAACTAACTTTTTTAAACCCTTCCTAGGCCATTGCTCCGATTTTCATGATAATTGAACCAGATCATCTTCACACAGTGCCGACAAAAAATTATGGAATTCAAGTTGATTTGTCAAACCTTTCTTGAATAACATGTGAACGAACTCTATGAAGAGCATGCCAAAATTAATGTAAGGCTATAACTCTGCAACGCTTTAGTGACAACCATGACCTGAGACTACCTGCACAGTTTTGGTGCAGTGCCACCTAGTGGTCAGGAGATATGAAGCATGGAGATATACTGGCATGACCTTTGTGCTCGGCCCTTGATGACTGCTTGCAGCTATATTTTCCTTTTTTTTTTACTATTAATATTTGCAGATTATGCAAGGTGTATGTAAAATTGTGACTACAACTGTATGTTAAATTGCAGGATTATATGGCTGAAACTAAGTTGGAAATATTAGAATGTTCTTTGTTGCACTTAGGAAATTGTTTCATTCTTCATTGTAAGTTAGTTACTACTAGTAACGAAAAGGATAACAGATTGCACAACATTGTAAAAATAATTGTTAAAATTGTTTAACTACAGTGTAAGACTATGTTTTCCAGCCATAAACCTTGCAAAAACAAACAAACAAACTAAAAATTGGGGGGTTAGCAGATGACTACTGCAGCACAACAAATATCAACCATCCCAAAGTATTTTTGCATAGTCCAAAGAGCTACTAATTTTCTGTTTATGTATGTTTTCCTTTTATGCATGTACATATAAATGTGTGTTTGTGTGTCCTAGGAGAAGCATCGTCAGGCATTGTTGGTTAAGAGTCAAACACAAGAGCTAGTGTCAGAGAGGGAGAGCAGGAGAAGACTGGAGTCAGAAGTGGAGGCTCTGTGCTCACAAGAGCGAGAACTCAAAGGCAAAGCAGAGAGACTGGAATCAGCTTTATTCAAGGTGTCTGACAGTCTTCATGTTAAACAGAGGCTTATTCCAAATACAGCAGTATGACTGTCAGATAATAGAGCAGATGACTGACATTCAATTAATTAAAACATAATGTATATTGTACAGATGTCTGAGAGTTTTGCTGAATGCCAAGACTTTATTCAGAAGCAGGAACAGGAGCTTATGAGGCTGAAACTGCATCATACTTTAGATATAAAGGTAAAATTTAAAAAAAACTTGCTGTTGTGGTAATTAATTGATTTCACCTTATGTTCAAACTTTATTATTCTCTTGTTGTTATGCCATTTCAACATGTATGTTTTTGGTCAGGAATTGCAAAGCCAGAACTGGCGTAACATCCCCAGATCTCCAGTCAGCAGCCGTACCCTACAGACTCATCTTCCCCTCACTCAGCATATCGTTAATGGCCTAATGGAGGTATGAAAAAGCCTTGCTAACCACCCACACACTCAAATATCTGAACTGACAGGATGTGCTGGAACAGATTTCCCTCTGGAATCTTTCCAGATGAGAGTCTGTGACCCTATTGTAAAGCTGAAGAACACTGGAAGAGAGCTGCGTGGTGGGATTGTTGAAGATCAAGGACCACACACTAGTACGAGCTTCAGGAGGAGACCCGAGGAAGACCACAAATCTAGACAGTGAGTCTCATTCATAAAAAGCCATTACAGAGGAAAATACCTTAGGGAGAACCACAGCATCAGGGAATGAAGGAGGCGAGGAAATTGGATACAACTAGAGTTTTGTGAATCACTCAAGTGTTATTTATCGTTTTCATTGCAGACCTACAGAAACTAAAGATGCTGAATGTACGACAAGGCCAATTGGGAGAATAACCAGCTACAGGTAAGAGGAAAGTCCGCTTACAGGTTAACTACAAGTAGTTTCATGTCATCTAACCACACATGCACGGATGCTTGATGGCCAGTAAAGTACTTTTAGCCAGGTGAAGATGTTTCATAACATTTAAGTGCTTCTCTGCAGTGATTAATGCTTGTTCTCCACTCTCTGAGTCAAGGGTTAGTGCTCTGAGACACATTTAATGCATGTGCTGCTTGTGTTGCATGTGTGCTTTGCAGTGAGCTCAGAACTGCTGAACCTTATAAGCAGGATTGCAACAGCCCTTTATCAGCTGACAGTGAGTCTTTGTGCCACTACTCTGATCAATGATGGAAAAACTAATTAAAGGGTTAGTTCACCCAAAAATGAAAATTATGTCATTAATGACTCACCCTCATGTCGTTCCACACCCGTAAGAACTCCGTTCATCTTCGGAACACAGTTTAAGATATTTTAGATTTAGTCCAAGAGCTTTCTGTCCCTCCATTGAAAATGTATGTACGGTATACTGTCCATGTCCAGAAAGGTAATAAAAACATCATCAAAGTAGTCCATGTGACATCAGTGGGTTAGTTAGAAGATTTTGAAGCATCTAAAATACATTTTGGTCCAAAAATAACAAAAACTAAGACTTTACTCAGCATTGTCTTCTCTTCTGGGTCTCTTCAAAAGCATGAATAACAGCATGAATAACTTCTCTTCTTGTATATCCGCTTTCACTCCACAGTGACGCTGCTTCTTCTTCTTCTTTCCTGTTTTACGGCAGTTGGCATCCAGCTTATTGGTGCATTACCGCCCCCTTCTGCTCGGGACAGTGACGCTGCTGACGTGTTATCTGGTGCGCCCGAGCTTCGTTTACAGTCTGAGGGAGACGCACGCTGTATTCAAGCTATTCTGCATTGTTTGTATTTAGGTATTGCTATATTTTTTTAAATGATGCGTAGGTGTGCATGTCGCGGATGTCCTAATCCACTGTCTGGAGCAGAAGGGGGCGGTAATGCACCAATAAGCTGGATGCCAACCGCCATAGAAGAAGAAGAAGCAGCGTCACTGTGGATATACACAGACCCGGAAGAGAAGACAATGCTGAATAAAGTCGTAATTTTTGTTATTTTTGGACCAAAATGTATTTTAGATGCTTCAAAAACTTCTAACTAACCCACTGATGTCACATGGACTACTTTGATGATGTTTTTATTACCTTTCTGGACATGGACAGTATACCGTACATACATTTTCAATGGAGGGACAGAAAGCTCTCGGACTAAATCTAAAATATCTTAAACTGTGTTCCGAAGATGAACGGAGGTCTTACGGGTTTGGAACGACATGAGGGTGAGTCATTAATGACATAATTTTCATTTTTGGGTGAACTAACCCTTTAACTGATCTTTGCTAATATGGAAAAATACATAAATATAATAAAATGTCTCTTGCTTGACAGATAATGCAGTACGTTTTAGATCGGGCCAGATGTGCTATTCCCGCTCTGCTCGTGCGGCAGGACGCAGGTCTCCTGTGCACCTTCTACTCACTTCAGATCTTCCTGCTGACAGAAACTATTGCCTGGAGATGGAGCACCCTGCCAATGCTAATCAGATATGTAAGCTTAACATCAAACATAATTAGAGCCGTTTTATGAAAATTAACAGGATTTATTTAACAATGCCAATGATTTAATCGGTTTACTGTATGTTGTAAATCACAGTGAGTGATTTAATTGGTTATAAAGCAGGAAGTTTATCGGTCTTTTATCAGCTGCCAACAATCAAGATGAGCTCAAAGTACAGGAATCGCAGAAAATCAAGCTGGACAGACCGTAGAACTTACTGAAGGATCTTCAACTGAAGGATGATGGTCAGAATGAGACTATTTTTGTTTATTTTATAGTCTCAATAGGTGTGTTTGACTTTGACTGTGGCTGGCCTTACTGATCAGTGAGATTTGCTGCTTAAAGTTGGGGGAGAAGTTACGGATCCGTCAAGTCGGACACTTTCTACTTTCTGAAGTGATGCTTGCACAGTGTTTGTTTTTTATCGCAAATAAAGTGGATTAGATATAATATTTGTCAGATAAACAGAGGTTTATTTGTTTTGTTTTTAAATGTCACCATCATAAACACTTTTCATTCAGTAGGTTATGTGCTGCTTAAAGGGTTAGTTCACCCAAAAATGAAATTTCTGTCATTAATTACTCACCCTTATGTCGTTCCAAACCCGTAAGACCTTCGTTCATCTTCAGAACACAAATTAAGATATTTTTGACGAAAACTGCTCTGTTCACTGTGTCAACTGTGTAGACTGACAGGGAAGAGGAAAAATTGTTGAATAAAGTATTGTTTTTGCGCACAAAACGTATTCTCGTCACTTCATAACATTAAGGTTGAACCACTGTAGTCACGTTGACAATTTTAACAATGTCTTTACTACCTTTCTGGGCATTGAATGTGGTAATTCGATGCTTTCTATGAGAGATTTTAAAAAAACTCATCAAAAATATCTTAATTCGTGCTCTGAAGATGAATGAAGGTTTAGCGGGTTTAGAACGACATGAGGGCGAGTAATAAATGACAGAAATTTCATTTTTGGGTGAACTAACCCTTTAATACAGCACCGATATGAACAAAAAAAAGTTTGAGATAAGCCTATATTATTAAAATACCAAAAAAGTGAGGTCTGCATTATTTAAATCACTTTTATTAGTTTAATAAACATGACACAGTACAACATTAAGATTGCATGAGTTTTTACTGTTATAAAAACAGATTTGTTAGCATTAGTGGAACTGAAAGTGTCAGAATAAACATGAAACGCACGTCATTGCTGTCATCAGTGAATCTAGCCTTTTGTGAAATAGCAGTGTTGTCAACAGAGCTCATACAGCCACTCTTGAGAAGCCAAGCTGACTGAGCCAGATGACTGTTCTTGAATCCCTGTCACAGTACTTTGCCATTTCTAACCGCTATGCACTGCTTCGGTCTGCAGCGCCACATGATAATGATTGACTCTTCGCTAGGCCCAACTTCAAAATAAACTGAACAAAATAAACATCTACCATTTTTAACTGCCAGAAAAAAATGTATTCATTCAGCCCATATAAGAAGAATATCCAGTTAGTTTTTACCACTTTATGATGCTCTTCATAGAAATCATCTATTCATTCCTATGGGATATTCTGTAAAGCTTGTCTGAGTTAGCAACATTATGTCCTAAAGGGCCAGGAAAACAGAATGAGGAAGCGCTTCTCTGCCTAATTATTGATAAATCCAAATATTTAGTTTTTAATAAAGAATTATAAAGCCTACTGACATTTCTCTGACTCGAAACACACACTAGAAGACTATGTAGAACTTAGACAAGTGCAGCTCATTAGCATGGCAGAATGCATACAGGCAGACTTCAGGCTGTTTACCTAAAAATTCTTAGAAAGCCCTTGTAAGTCCCACCAGGATGCTGAGAACAACGGTGTTTGTTTTTCAGTTTAAGTTTTATGAATGAATGAAGAAAACTAGAGGAAGGGAGAACCATGCCAAACCCACCCTTTTCTTCCACTTATTTTTCTTTTTGATCATGAAATAACAGTATAAAGCAATCTGGCTTGGGGGTAAAATGTTCCTTTAAACTTGAAAAATTGTAGTTTGGGGAACTGCATTTTGCAGCAGATGCATGAACGTATGAAGTACTGTTCAATAAAACGACATAAGGGAATATTGTTTAAAGAGTTAAATGCACAGCTCTCCCTGTAGATGATGATGATGTGGAGCCTCTGATCCTGTTCTTCTGTTCATCTTCAGAGAATACAGCACTGAGAAACTACACAAGGACATGAATACAAATAATTTATTATTATATAATTAATATGTCTAAATATATGAAATATGAAAAATATTTTTTCAGTTGAATGTGAAGACAGTACTCTGTTGTATTACCCTTGGCATTCTCACTCCCTTTTTGATAATGAACTCTCTGAATGCCTGAAGGCCGTGAATCTGCTTCAGCTCCTTATCCTAGATGACAGGAAAATATGACTGGATCTCCAGCAACTAAATAGAGATCAACCTGGTTTCCCTCATCATCAGCTGTCACATTATTTGCTCTTTTTATACCTAGTAGATGCAATAAAAGTCACCTGCTCGCTCAGCTGTTCCTCAAAGTCCAGACTCCCTGTGATCTCTGCCAAGGCTTGAGAATCATTGGCAGCCTGGGGTCTGTTGGGTTTGTAAGCCTGTTGTATAAACATAGAAGAGACTTGTTAATCCATAATCACAAACTTTTGGGTAAACACCACAAAATGTATGTATTACAAAAACAATGTCTCCAACCTGAGTTAACTCCTTAACACACTGATCTTTATGACTTTCCTCTACAGAGCTATGGAGTTTTGCTCTAGTTTGATTGGGATCAGTCTTGTTGATAGGTAAGGTCACGGAGGGTTTCTTCTCATAGTCACTCTTAAACAGGTCCAAGATGGTTGACTCTGTCAGATCACTGGTTTCTCCATCCTGAGAAAACATTCAAAGAAGAAATAACCATTTAGGCTTCATATCTAACAGTCTTAACTTCTGATTAGTACTTTAATGTGTACATGATAAAATATTACCAGTGAAGTAATCCATTCACAAAAGAGCTTGATGATCATCTGCTTGTCATCTTCTTGGGATATGGAGTGCAAGTGTTTAACACTCGCCGTCTGATCTTCTTTGACACCTAGAGTTCCTTTGAGTCTCTGCCATTTATAGGGATATCTTGGTCTGGCATCTTTACATTTCTCTCTTTGAGGTCTTGGGAAATTTAGGAAGAGTATCAGGAATGGTATTATGATATATGTAACGAACTTCTGTAATGTCTACCACCAAAAGAAATGTAACATTAAAATGGGAATACTGTTTTTAACCTAACACTGTGACTAGTCCCATTCCAAATTCAATGGGATCAGAACCAAAGCCAGAAACATGCACAAAAGAAGAAGAAAGTAAAATCACTTGATGGTGATGGATGGTTTTATTGTCTCTGGAGTTGAGAATTGTGCTCTGTTTTCTTCTAGATGTTCCATTTTCTTTGTTGGAGAGGTTATGGACAATTCTTCCTTCATGCACATATCAGGATCCAGGACGGACAACACCTGGTCAAATAACTGTTGAAAAAGTTGAAGTTTGGAGGCATTGTCTATATTGTACATTGCAATTAATATTCCTCAATGTATCATTTTTTTCTTCATCTTCTTTCATATTTAAAGCTGCTGTTAAGAGATTTCTGCACCACTAGCAGCACCAAATGAAATCAAAAACTGTTTCCAAACAGGTTTCCCAAACACTCCCACTCCCACAGCTTCCAGTGAACTGTTTTAACATTTCCAGGACTTGTAAGTCATCATTGTTGGGTAATCGTCTAAGTTATACTGGTGAATGGGAGACCATAACAAAGTTATTTTTTGTGTTCCTGTTTGCTCACAAAACAGAAAAAAACTTACTACCTAAGCAGCTATATTAGAATTGATACAGTGTTAAAGGGTTAGTTCACCCAAAAATGAAAATAATGTCATTTATTACTCACCCTCATGTCGTTCTACACCCCTAAGACCTTCGTTCATCTTCGGAACACAAATTAAGATATTTTTGATGAAACCTGATGGCTCAGTGAGGCCTGCATATAGACAGCAATGGTACTTTCCTCTCTCAAGATCCATAAAGGTACTAAAAACATATTTAAATCAGTTCATGTGAGTACAGTGGTTCTATTAATATTATAAAGCGATGTGTATATTTTTTGTGCGCCAAAAAACAAAGTTAACAACGTGTAGTGATGGCCGATTTCATAACACAGCTTCTTGAAGCTTCGGAGCTTTACGAATCAAATCAGTGGATCGGAGCGCCAAAGTCACATGATTTCAGCAGTCTGGCGGTTTGATACGCGATCCGAATCACTGATTCAACTCAAAAGATTCATAACACTCTGAAGCAGTGTTTTGAAATCAGCCATCACTAGATATTGTTAAAAAGTCTGGGTTTTTTGGGGTTTTTTTGGTGCACAAAAAATATTCTCGTCGCTTTATAATATAAATCTAAGATAGAACCACTGAACTCACATGAACTGATTTAAATATGTTTACCTTTATGAATCTTGAGAGAGGAAGTACCATTGCTGTCTATGCAGGCCTCGCTGAGCCATCGGATTTAATCAAAAATATCTTAATTTGTGTTCCGAAGATGAACGAAGGTCTTACGGGTGTAGAACGACATGAGGGTGAGTAACTAATTATTATTTTCATTTTTGGGTGAACTAACCCTTTAACTATTTATTTATTTATTTATTTTTGTGGTTTAATATGAGGGTAAAATAACACTAATAATACTGTTCGTTGCATTAAAAAAATTGTCTATATATTAAAACTTTTAAAGTACACATGAAATCAAAATTGACCCTATTTACTTTGTTAGTGCATATTACTAGTCTTGTGGTGAACAATTAATCCGTGCAAGTTAAAACACAGAAAAAAATAGTTTGTCGCGGTAATCTTTCAAAATATGAAAAGTTACTTCCGGTCTGGAATGGCGTTCCTTCTCTGATAACGTCAGTTTGACGGCTTGGGTTGAAAACGCATAAACCACTCCCCTCCAATTAGTCTGTTATGAGCGAGAGATGGAGAGGAAGAGCGCTAAAGTAAAACTCTGCCCTCTATAGAGTACCTCAGGGATGACGCATTTTTGTAGGCAAAATCCGGAAGCGAGTTAGCATTTTAGGACTTCCGGTTCCATCGCACTAAACTCTGTGGGTTTTTTTAATGGGTTTTTTTCTAAACCGCCTGAAATAAGGTCTGTGGTTAATCCTGTGTTTTTATCTATGACATAAAACACACCAGTTATAACCCGCTTGTGATTTTTTAAACTTTTACTGTGTCTTAAAAACAGCGGTTGCTAACAAAGTGCTAAAAGGGACTACTTCCTTTGGCGGGAACTTTAGACGTCATCATGACAAACGGGACATTTGGACAGCATTTCTCATGAAAAAGTGGAAAGGTATTCATACACAGCGCAGATCATAATCAGTGAGCATGTTTTAAAATAAAGTTGTTTTCTAAAAAAAATAAAGTTTGAGGAAGCTTGGTGGTGGTGACGTTGATCGGCGACCATGGTGTGCTGTAGTCCGTTTATAGCCTACTGTTAGCCTTTTATATCTGACGACTTTATTTAGGCTTCAAAATGTATGTTGTGTTAACTTGTAAAGATTATCTTGATAGACAAAACGTGTAAGTGTCATAAACCTTTGTTAAACAGAGCTTATTTTCAGCGATTTTCCAAAAGTCTATGGGAAAAAAGCACCGTCGACCGTTATGACTGCGGTTACACCCATTGAGTGGCAAAAGACTTGAGTGGCAGCATTGGTTTTCAGCGTGAATGCTGCGAAAAACACACAACACATCCAAAACGGGAAAGAGATTTGCGACTGACTGTACAAATAGCTTTGACACAAAATCTGAGGTATGTTTTTACAGACGGCTGAATGCTACAGAAAAAAAGAAGCAAATAGGTCACTGCAATTCACAGAAACAGCTGGACTCCAGGCAAAGAAACATGTTTTGCAGTTATCTTTTTGTGTTAAAATGTTGGATTTTGGGGTAAAATCATACCCTATATTGTATTGTAATATATTGTGTTGACAACTGATCAATTAAATATTTACCATCTTATATTCTGCATAATTGGGTGTTTTTAAATAAACACTGACAAAAACTATACTATAAAACTATATATGTTTTAGGGCTGGACAATATGACGAAATATATAACATTGACATAAGTGATCACTCCGATTTAGACCTACCTATATTGTATTTATATAAAGCGTTCAAAGTCAGATATGCTTTATGTATTTCCCCGGCGTCGAAATCAGGCACATATAAATGTCGGGAAACACGATTCCTGGCTGCATGTCAATATCCATGGATTAGGTTTCTTTGAAATGTCATAAGGAACACTTTTGAGCCCAACCTTTTAGTGTAATTGTTTATTTTACTTGCGTTTTTGCAGATTCCTCTATTAAATCCAGTCATCCAGCAGGTTCTTTTGCCACTCAGTCCAGCTGAGGGAGTGCGTTCCGGCGGGAAAGTGACGTCTATGCATACCCTCTATAGAGAAGTTAGCGGCGCACGGGTTCCCTCGATCGAAAGCCTATGCATTTTTCCCATAGACTTTTGGAAAATCGCTGAAAATAAGCTCTGTGTTTAACAAAGGTTTATGACACTTACACGTTTTGTCTATCAAGATAATCTTTATAAGTTAACACAACATACATTTTGAAGCCTAAATAAAGTCGTCAGATATAAAAGGCTAACAGTAGGCTATAAACGGACTACAGCACAGCATGTCGCCGATCAACGTCACCACCACCAAGCTTCCTCAAACTTTATTTAGAAAACAACTTTATTTTAAAACATGCTCACTGATTATGATCTGCGCTGTGTATGAATACCTTTCCACTTTTTCATGAGAAATGCTGTCCAAATGTCCCGTTTGTCATGATGACATCTAAAGTCCCCGCCAAAGGAAGTAGTCCCTTTTAGCACTTTGTTAGCAACCGCTGTTTTTAAGACACAGTAAAAGTTTTAAAAATCACAAGCGGGTTATAACTGGTGAGTTTTATGTCATAGATAAAAACGTTAAAATATTTAGAGGCTTTGTTAACCACAGACCTTATTTCAGACGATTTAACAAAAACCCATTAAAAAAACCCACAGACTTTAGTGCGATGGAACCGGAAGTCCCAAAATGCTAACTCGCTTCCGGATTTTGCCTACAAAAATGCGTCATCCCTGAGGCACTCTATTCCAACACTTAAGATAATAGGGAAACACGAAACCGGTCAATGTGAAGGGTGTCAAGAAGAGGAGTCAGTAGAGCATGTAGTCTTGAGATGTAGTAGGTATGAAACACAAAGAGAGGTGATGAGGAATAAGCTGAAGGAGACAGGGGTCCAAGACATCACATTAAAAGGGGTATTGAGCACAAAATGTAGGGATCAGACCAGAATTCTTATGAATTTTTTAAGAGAAACAGGGGTTTTTGATAGGATTTGAATAAATATAGGGGTAAATAGTATTATTGTAGGTCAGGGAAGAAGTGTGTGAGTGTATGTGAGTGTGGTATGTGTGAACAGGGGAGAATGGGGGAAGGTGGATGATTAGTCTGTAAACCTATTTTCTGGTCCACACTCCACAGAAGGGGGCGGTAATGCACCAAAACCCTGGATGCCAACCGCCGTAAAACAACAAGAAGAAGAAGAAGGTTCACTATTCCGTTTCATTTGGAAATACGTCACAACACTGGAGAAAAGTCGTTTGCAACCGAAGTTGCAAACCGGAAGTTGCAAACGACTTTTCTCCAGTGTTGTGACGTATTTCCAAGTGAAACAGAATATTGAACAGAGGGCAGAGTTTTACTTTAGCGCTCCTCCTCTCCATATCTCCCTCATTGCAGACTAACGGTTGCAGAGGAGTGGTTTATGCGATTTCAACCCAGGCCGTCAAACTGACGTTATCAGAGAAGGGGCACCGTTGCAGAGGGGAGAAGCATTTTCAGATTTCAATTAAATATTAGGAAGCCAAACAATTTTTGTGTGTGGATTAACTTGCATGGATGAATTGTTCACCACAAAACTAGCAATTTGAGCTAACAAAATAAATAAGGTCAATTGACCCTTCGCAAAGACCCGCCCCCCTTAGTTACTGTTGCTTTGTCCGACAAGCCGTGGCGCTGTCTCACCACACGCAGAGAAAAATACACTGTGGAGCAAAGAAGACACTGACAACACATCGACAGACAAGACAAAGCAGGTTACTTATGATATTAAACGAAGTCCCAGCTTTCAAACTGTAGTTATTAAAGAAATTCAAACAATAAAAACCGTTTTGTGGCTCTTTAATATGTCGTGACCATGACAGTTAACCGATCATCTTTTCCTACTAGTCCATTTATAGCATCAAATAAACATGAATGAACATCAGAATGAATGTTGTTTCAAATGCGGAAAGACGTCAATATGCACAATTTTTCAAGTTTAACTCCACCGAGGTTAATCATCTAACTACTGGCTGCTTTGTCGGACAAAATGGCGGATGCGGCGTTCTGATTGGTTAGATCGCTTGTCAATCAAACTCCTGGCGAATTTTGATTTCATGTGTACTTTAAAGATTCTAAATATTCAAAAAGATTCTAGATTCATAAAGGCTCCCACGCCATTGGCAGAGAGGCGCTTCGGTGTTCACTGATTGGCTAAAACGCGCGGGCCTTGTTTTGATTAATCTTTGCTGTTTACATCCTCTTGGCCTGTCACAAATACAGGCAGGTGCCGTTTCTCAAAATGCCACATACTTCAGTGATATCTGTAAGGTAGGACTAATATAGACATTTTATAAGTGGTATTTTAAAATTCACTAACAGCAACTTTAACATGAGTGTATTTCCATGTTGTGCAGTCATGTCGACAACATTTAAATGTGGTATTACCTCTGGTGTCACACCGCTCTCCAGATGTGGATACAGGGCCAGAGGGTGTTGTTTAAGTTTGTGCTCGACAGCATCAATGAACTCGCGCTGAGCTTGACTCTGGGGATTCTGCTTTGAGTAACACGCTTGATATTTACTCAGTCTCTTCTGAGGGAACTTCCCCGAACAAGCGTGGTTCGGCATCCCAAAGAGCGCAGGGGAGGGTCCACACTTAGACTGGGTGAAGAGCTCTTCATTCACTGTCGGGTAACCATCTCTAAAATCATCCAGGCCCGGGGACAAAAAACGCCATTTGAGACTATCTAATGCCCCAGATAACTGTTGCTTTTGCCTTAGGTCCCTGAGATATTTAGTCTTTAGTCGTTCCTTAAACCTGAAGACAAAGACAAGAGTTGTGGTCATTTCCTGTTATGCAGTACCAGATGAGCTCTGTAAAAAATCTTATGTTGAAATGTGAGGTATTTATAAAAGGGTGCAGAATATGTTCTCATCAAGCTTACTGAGTTAATTACAACTTAATGGAAATGGGAAGAAAATGAACAAACAGGACTGAACCTAGCAGGTTGGCAAGAGCCATTCCTCAATGAGTTACTGAGAATTAGCTTACATAGAGCTTAACTTGAAGTTATAAAATGAATATTCCTTAGAAACGTTTTTATTAAAACGTTTTGAAGAGTCTAAAAAGAGAAAAATGAATAACACCTGCCTGAATGTGCCAGTTTTTCATGTTAGTAGTTAGTATTTAGTTACAAAAAAAAACATTTTAGTTACAGAAGTAACTAATTTTGCAACTAAAGGAAAAATATAATAATTGCTGTCGCAAAGTGTGCAACTCACCAGGGGAACTTAATGTTTTCCACTTGTCCAGTTTTGAAAGACATTTCGCTTGTCTCAGTCCTTCTATATTATATTTAAAACGATTAGTTTTCTACCAAATGTGTCTTATAAATTATAAACACAACGTTATTATCACCATGTTTGCAAGTCACGGTAAAATTTGGACACTAGAGGTGTGTTGGTTTGGTTGCTATGGCAGCACAACAGACTGGCGCTCTCTGGTACTTGTAGTTTTAGTGACTACTGAGGATGAGGGGCGTGTTTAAACCACAAGAGGGAGCTTTGTGATAATATTGCAGATGCAATATGTAGTACAGCTGATTTGACCAAACGCTTGTTAATAGAATAAACATTTTAATTGCCGAACCTGTACCTAAAAAACACGACTGTCGCTATATTTTAAATCTATTAGCCTAATTCTCTCTTTTTTTATTATTCATTTTTAAAATGTATTTTTGAATGCTCATCCTATGAGAGCATTGCAAAGTTGATATAAATGAACTGATTTATTCATTATCATTAATATTATCAGTCTTATAACACCTCCTTAAACACAATGACCCCTTAGTGCAAAGAACAGGAAGAGAAGACACTGGAAATGTGTTTTGCCTTTGAGATATGCTTGACTTCCTTCCTGCATGAATGATTTACTCTTAACAGTAGGTGGAAACAGAACTTTCTTTTGAATTGTGGTGTTCCAACCTCCCAGATATCATTAAACCAATGATCCATCAGTTCAGTCGAGCTGGAAAAAATAAGTTACAAATAATTCAGTAACCGTGTTCAGACTGGACACGTGGTCTGAGGAGGTTAATGACTGTGGGGAGACACAGAGGATGCTCTATTCTTCAGGCAGTTCAGTGTTGTTTATGAAACATCTGGATTGTTAAAAAGGAAAAATACTGTCAGGCTATTCCAAACATTACAATAATGGATGAGATTTAAACGTTCCCTGGAGAACACCTTTAATTAAAACTTTCTCATCTAATCAGCTTTAGAAGTTTAGAAGTACAGTACTGCACTGCTGTTAGAAATCATCAATAAATTCTGGCAGTGGGTCAGCTGATATTTTGAAATATGGAAATGAGTGCATTAAGCGCTCAGGGAGTGGAGAATCATAAGAATGAATAACATGAATCAGAGCTGGCTGGAACCCAGAAAGCCCTTAAGCAGAATTTTTTATTCATCTTTATTCCTACTGTGTCCCACATGCTTTGCATCACAGGATCTTCTCACACGTAGCTGTTCTGAGGTTAAACTTCACATACACTCTTAAAAGAAAGGTTCTTTATTGGCATCTAGTTTAATGAAGAACCTCTAACATCCATGGAACCTTTCCATTACACAAAAGCTTCTGTATAGAGGAAAAAGTTTCTTTAAAATGTTCTCCACACTAAGAAAAATGGTTATTGTAAGTACGGTTCACAGAGAGGTTCTTTGCTGAACTCAAAATGGTTCACTTCTGGGAAAAAAAAAAAAGCCCTTTTGGAATCATTTTTAAAAGTGTAGAGCTTCTCATATCCCACTAAACATAAAAATATTTCACAAATTACTTTGACTTTCTTCTGTGGAATACAAAATATTTGGACACAAAGACACAAAATATTTTGTGTCTTTTTGATTTTGCTGTTTTGGATATTCTTCTTTTGTGTTCACCAGAACAAAGTAAGTCCTACAGGTTTGGAACGTCAGTGAGTAAATAATAATTTCTCTTATAGTGACAGCATATGCAGTGTGTAAACAAGCTTCCAGTAACTGATAAGGAAGTTTATAGGTTCATCAAAACTCCCTTTCCCTTCCCAACTAAAATGAATGAGTGAGGCTGACTAAGTTCATGTAAGCTCATCTTGCTTTCTGCAGTAATGTGATACGTGTGCGTGACACCTACAGTGAGAACTCTTTTAAACATGAGCAAACGAAAATAAATTTAAATCCAGTGTATTTGTTCTGCATACATTTACAGTAAAACAAACTTCACAGACTGTTCAGAATTAACGTGGTGGCGTGACTGCTTCCAGGAATCCGTGTGTTTTGAGGGAGTAGCCCGGTGAACTCCTATACACCCAGCAAGGAGTTGAACATTAGATCAGAATCAGATCCCTTTGACTTCATAGATTATTCATCTGTTTTAACATGCACACCTCCAACTGTTAACTAATTCCTTAAATGATCTCATGTGAAACCAAAATCAAAATAATAAAAAAAAAAAAAACATCAAAACATAAACATCAAAATAATTATGTACACCACACTCCATGAAGAACCTCTAACATCCATGAAAGCTTTCCATTACACAAAAGGTTTTTTTATAGTGGGAAAAGGTTTAAGAAGAAAGAAGTCTATAAGGGGAAAAATATTTTTTTTAAAGAACTTTTTACCAAAAGGTTTTTTGGGGAACTAAAAAGGGTTCTTCAATGGCATTGCTGTGAAAACACCCTTTTGGAACCTTTATTTTAAAGAGTGAACTGCTCAGTATTTATTTGTATTTTTTTAAAAGAAATTAATACTTTTCTTCAGCAAGGACAAATTAAATTGATCAAAAGTGACAGTAAATAAATACATTTATAATGTTACAAAAGATTTCTATTTCAGATAAATGCTGTTCTTTTGAACTTTCTGTTCAAAGAATGTATCAAATAAAAATCACAAAAATATTAAGCAGTTCAACTGTTGTTTTATCCAATTACTCTGTCCTTGAAATAAATGAGCGTTTTTATTGTCAGCCAAAGATTAACAATATTATGAAATGTTTCTTAAGCTCCAAATCAGCATATTAGAATGATTTCTGAAGGATCATGTGACACTGAAGCTGAAAATTCAGCTTTGTCATCACAGGAATAAATTACATTTTAAAATGTGTTCAAATAGAAAATAGTTATTTTAAATTGTAATAATAATTAAAAACATTACTGTATTTACTGAACAAATAAATGCAGCCTTGGCCCAAAACTTTTGAAGGACAGTGTACATTAAATTGATCCTTGGTGATTTTTATTACATAAGTCAAATGTGTAAAATGTCTTTAAAAAAGAAATGCAGGAGCACCAAGAGCAGGAATTTGACTGTGAGAATTTTCCCCTGAGTGGGAAGTTTCTTGCATTAGCAGAGACTCAGGAGAAATTAGCCAAACAGAAGACACAGAAGAAAGCTGGTAATTGTTTACAGAGTCATTTTCCCCAGGGTTCACTGCTGCTGCTGAGACAGGTAGAAGTGGGCCACCCTACGGGGCCCAATGGAATTTCCTCAGAGTCAAACCCTATGAAAAGTATTTATCAGAGCATGTGATGTGCCAGAATCTGGGGAGCTCCAGTTTCCCACAAAGGACAAATGCCTTATGTAAGTTTTGAGACAAAGCACACAAAGGAGGAATGCTCCCTTTGATGGCCTGTCTGTTAAATGGTCATTAAATACAGAATAAATGGCAATCTGCAATAGAACAGGTAGAGAACTTTACTTCATTTTCACTCAGAAAAGAGCCATATGCTCTCCAAGGCTACATTTGTTCAACTAAAAATACAGTAAAATCGGTAACACTTTACAATAAGGTTCATTAGTTAATGTATTTACTGTCATGAACTAACCATGAGCAATACATTTGTTATTGTATTTACTAATCTTCGTTAATGAAAAAACAGTTGTTCATTGTTTGTTCATGTTAGTTCACAGTGCATTAACTAATGTTAACAAGATTTTAATAATGTATTAGTAAATGTTGAAATTAACATTAACAATGATTAACAAATGCTGTATAAGTGCAGTTCATTATTAGTTCGTTAACTAATGTTAACTTATGAACCTTACTGTAAAGTGTTACCGTAAAATCTGTAATATTATGAAAAATGATTACAATTTAAAACGACTGTTTTCTATTTTAAGATAATTGATTCCTGTGATGACAAAGCTGAATTTCCAGCATCATTTCTCCAGTCTTCAGTGTCACATGATCCTTCAGAAATCATTCATGCTGATTTGGCACTCAAAAAACATCTCTTATTTGTTGATATGTGAATAAACTTTGGCTGAAATTAAAAACACTCAACCAGCAAACAACCTTCAAGGTCAGTAACAGGATAACACAAATCATTAGGGGAGGTTATAGGCTGGCAGTCGGCAAAGACAAAGAAAGGAAACATTAAATATGGGAACAAACAAATCACTTTTTTGTTTATCAAAAGTTCCTCCCAGAAATGTACTTGTACATTTTCCAGACATTCAAGGTAGCGGAATTACCGTAATGACTTTCAGCTTCCCAAAACATGCACTTCTTCTCCTGGGAGGATTAGAAAACTTTAAACAGAAGTTTTGCAGTCTTCCTACTTTAACCCTTTAAGCCCTGAAGGCATTTTTAGAGTTGTTTTGTTTGAGTGACATACACAAAAGTAAAAACTGATAACTCCAAAACTATAGCAAGGAGAGTCAAAAGGTAGGTATCGTTTGATAGAAAACTTTTTACATTTTTTGAGAAAAAAAATTGATTATATTTGGACATTCTCTGATAAAATACAATATATATATATATTATAATTTTACATATCTTTCTTATTTGACATGCAATAACTCGGGAAGGAAATAAAATGCCATGTGAAAGCTACATCTGATTTTAATTAGTGCCTATGGGGTTTTAGGTGTCGCAACTCCATGAGGAATATGAAGTTACGAGCGAAAACGTGACAGAAATGCAGCATCCACATATTATTTACAGTGCATCCGGAAAGTATTCACAGCGCCTCACTTTTTCCCATTTTGTTATGTTACAGCTTTATTCCAAAATGGATTAAATTCATTATTTTCCTCAAAATTCTACAAACAATACCCCATAATGACAAAGTGAAAGAAGTTTGTTTGAAATCTTTGTAAATTTATAAAAATAAAAAACAGGAAGAAAAAAAAAATCACATGTACGTATGTATTCACAGCCTTTGCTCAGTGCTTTGTTGAAGCACCTTTGGCACCAATTACAGCCTCAAGTCTTGGCACACCTATTTTTGGGCAGTTTCTCCCATTCTTCTTTGCAGGACCTCTCAAGCTCCATCAGGTTGGATGGGGAGCGTCGGCGCGCAGACATTTTCAGATCTCTCCAGAGATATTCAATCAGGTTCAAGTCTGGCCCTCTCAAGCACTGCAAAAAATGCTGTTCTTACTTAGAGTTTTTGTCTTGTTTCTAGTCAATCTGCCAGTGGGGTAAGCAAAATAATCTTATATCAAACCAAAAATAAGATATATAATCTTGTTTTAAATTTGGATTAAGATTATTTTGCCTACCCCACTGGCAGATTATTTTGCTTGTTTTAAGGAAAAACTCACTTAATTTTGACTTATTTTCCCTAAAAACAAGAAAATAATTTTTACTTGTCAAGAAAATACTTCTTGATCTAAGAATTTTTAGATATTTGGACTGGAAACAAGACAAAAATTCTATGTAAGAACAGCATTTTTTGCAGTGAGGACATTCACAGAGTTGTCCCGTAGCCACTCCTTGGTTATCTTGGTGGTATGCTTAGGGTTGTTGTCCTGTTGGAAGATGAACCTTCGCCCCAGTCTGAGGTCCAGAGTGCTCTGGAGCAGGTTTTCATCAAGGATGTCTCTGTACATTGCTGCATTCATCTTTCCCTCAATCCTGACTAGTCTCCCAGTTCCTGCCGCTGGAAAACATCCCCACAGCATGATGCTGCCACCACCATGCTTCACTGTAGTGATGGTATTGGCCAGGTGATGAGCGGTGCCTGGTTTCCTCCAGACATGACGCTTGCTTTTCAGGTCAAAGAGATCAATCTTTGTTTCATCAGAGAAGAGAATTTTGTTTCTCATGGTCTGAGAGTCCTCCAGGCGGGCTGTCATGTGTCTTTTACTGGGGAGTGGCTTCCATCTGGCCACTCTACCATACAGGCCTGATTGGTGGAGTGCTGCAGAGATGGTTATTCTTTTGGAAGGGTCTCCTCTCTCCACAGAGAAACGCTGGAGCTCTGTCAGAGTGACCATCGGGTTCTTGGTCACCTCCCTGACAAAGGCCCTTCTCCCCCAATCGCTCAGTTTGGCCATAGCTAGGTGGCGCCTGCGGGCGGTACACTCCGATTTAGCGGGACTACTCAGCACTCGTTAAGAGTTGATCAAATTGGATGGATGCATTAAAAAGCTGAGTTTAAAATTATACCTATTTTGTGTGATTCTTGTCAGTGGTTGCTTAATTTGATTATGATTTTTTTTTGCAAAGAGATTTTTAAAATTTGTAAATAAGACAATTATTGGAGTACATTTTACAAGAAAATATTATTTCAGTTGTTCTACTTTCTTTGTAGTGGTTTGTGCAATTAGTTAACAAGCAATTCTGAGTGAAAAATTGTTTCTACGCTTCAGTGCTGTAAGTAAGCCCTGCTAGTTTTATTCCAAGTCATCTGGATCTTTGGAAAGTTCACTCCCTCTACTAAATCCTGTCACTCCTTATGTTTAAACAATGGTTTGTTGTAGTTGTGTAACTTCTCTCTCAGCCATGAGAAATTGACTATACCTTAAACAAAGAACAATACAGGACTAGGGAAAAAAACATCTAGGCCTGTATTTTAAAGTCCATTTTATTGATATATTATGCATGTAGGGAATAATTGATCACAACATTTAGTGAAATTGTTTTCCGGTTAAATTAATTCTGTTTTCTGTTCTTAGCCATCTCTTTGCCTCCTAATTCTCATTTTTTGTGACAAACTAGATGACCTGCAATTACACAGTGTTCTCAATAGGGCCGTTTGTGGCCTCAGTGAGCTGTAGAATAGAATCTCACAAATATAAATTCAGCATTCTTTTCCTCCCATTGTACTTAATGGCCTGAGGCAACATCAATCACATCTCCTGAAAAGGTCTGGCTCTTCTCACTGCTCCCACAGTCATTCCTTAACTGTGGTCTGCACCAGCCCATCCTGGACGGTGCCAAGAGCCTATTAGGAGCTGAAACAAACACATTGTACCATCCTGTACACAGCTTCATTTCCACACTGTCTCCCAATGCATAAACCCTGCCTGCTTAGTGATTGATGAGACTCCAAATAGTGTTTTATGTGTATTTGTTTGTCGTAAAACAACTGAACATTTAAACACTGAACACAATGAGAAAGATAATAAATAATGCCACAGGTAAGGTTAATAGTGTTTTTATAGTAGATTGAATTACACATTTGCATGATGCAAGGCTTCCTTATTATTTACAAGCCAAACGATTTGAGTGGAGGAACTGGTTGAACCACAGCTTTTGTATTTGTTTTTATAGTTTTCCAGACACATATGCTCTGTCCAGCTGACAGATGCCCACTATCTCATTTATGTGCAATTTTCCACCCTTCATACATAATTCATAGAGGATTGTACAAAGAGCATCCTTTTTTGATGTAACACAAACAAGCCAGACTGTAAGATCAGTCACATTACGCAGGCATTACTGTTACAGGTTAAAGGGATTTGTTATCATTTACTCATCTTCATGTGACTAGTGACAAATAAAGGGCTTCATTCATTCATTCATGTCATTCCATGTCATTAGATATTTTAAAGAATGTTTCAACCCAATTTCACAGGAAAACAACTATTTTATACAAAGTGGCTATTTTGTATGAATTTGTATGTTGTGAAACATGAAAACATACGATTTTTAGAAAGAAATTAAGCACCCAACCCCTAAACTACCTTCAAACTAAATTCATATGAACTAGCCACCAATTCGCCAAAAATGCTAAATAGTTATGAAATGCCATGAGATTGTGTTGTTTTTGTTCATTCAGTGTATGTTTTGGATTAGCATTTAGCTTGCGGAACATTGTTTTGGTTGTGCTTCGGCTCTGTGTGACTTAATATGACCCTTCACATTAGATACTACTTCCCAATGAACTCTGTTAGAGAACATGGCTACACATGGCAATTTATCTGTTTAACCTTACTAACCTGTTGAGTAATAAAAATGTCATTTCAAATCCCTCAGTTCTCACCATCTCCGAAAAACTAAGCCAATGTTGATTCTTGTTTTATTACGAGCTCTATCACATTCTCTTTTTGCCAGCAGACTCTCCTCTGTTCAGCTTTTTTTTAAACAGGTGATTTCCCTGGAGGTTCGACATTTAGTGTGCTCCATGTCAACCTTTCTCGCTCATTGTGTTTCACCACTCCCACACCATACACGCATCAAAGTAGCCGGAGCAACTTTTCCCTACAGACAACACAGATTAGTTTTTCCTTTTGATACAAAACAAAGTCTAAGCTTTTAAATTTTGAAGTGTTATTACAAAATTCAAACAATAAATACCATTTTGGCACTCTTATGCATGAAGCATGCATGAAACTCTTTACTACTAGTTACAGTACAAAATAAACATGAATGAACATCAGAGGGTATGTTGAAAGAACCAGTACAACTTACTGAAATGTATCATGTCTCATGTAAATGGAATGTTACTTACTTCAGAAAAAACATTCTATAAACTGTATAGTTAGTGAGAAAAATGTACTGTAGAGAGGAGCATTTTGCAAAAAACAAAACAAAAGCTCTATAGTACATATTCATTATATTTTTACTCTAATACCATGATAAAGTTATTATATTATTAACATTATAAAAACTGGCTTATATGCAATAAAATCAGTTGTTAACCTTTAATAATAATGTACCAGTTGACAGGGTTCCCTGTATAGTTTACAACATTAGCTGAGAAAGATTTTTTTCCTTGAGAAAAATTTACTGAATGTATACAGTATATCCAAAGTCGATATTGTATCGAGATCGAAATTGAACCGCAAGCTCATGAATCGAATAATGAAATTCAAAGTTGGCATTACCATATGAATCAAGGTAAGACACAAAAAAAAAACACTTTTTGGAAGAAGGATTAATGAAGGATTAATGATGTATTTAAATTTTGTTAATTTTGAACAAAAAAAAAAGTTACATGGTGTAACTTTAAAGTGAAGCAATAGCTTTTCAAAAAAACAAAGGTGAATCTCCGGGCGCAGCACTACATGCATCCTGCTTTAAAATCTGGTTCATGAAGCAATAAACATAATTAACTGCTGTTCTCTCCCTGTTGTTCAAACTTGTCCTGCCTTTCTCCATAAGCAGAAGTGCAGCACCCAGTAAAATATACTGTATAAATGCATCTTTGTGAAGGGATAGGCAGCCAGAGAACATGACTGTCTGGAACACTGTTGTGCCAGAGATCATATCGAAAGACCAACAATCACAAGTTCTGTATCTTCATCAAAGGGTATATACGGAAAATTATGTTTTGCCATAATCCATAGCAGAACATATTCAAACCCAACTTTACATAAAAGAGCTTTGTATTTTCTGAATAGTTGTATTATTCACAGTATTTGCTCATTTCAGGTTGGGGTGAAAAACGCTTTGAGCTTCTCCTGCAAGTGGGTTTAGCGAAAGAGCAGCTTTAAAAATATGTGTATAGTTTACTACATTACATTATCAAAGTTATTGTGGGATAAAAGTGACAAGGTGGACAGATGTATGAAGTAAAGAAATGTGGTTGCACTGTGTTCTTTTTTACAACATCATAATGCAACTTTGCAGGTAATTAGTGATTTATTTATCCATTCCAGTTAAACAGTTAAGATATGAAAAGGCTTTGCATGCTACTGCTCAGCAGGATGATATCTTTTATAGAGGTTTTAGATAAAGGTTTTGAACATGCAAGGAATAAAACCTACTGACTTACAAAAGACTTTTCATTCTTTTGAATGAAAAAGGAAACTTCCATTCAGCTTGTGAGGCAGTTGTGCTTTTGTATGTTGTTCTTTCTTTTCCACTTTTATGTGCAGTCATTTTTAAACACGTGAAGCAAAACAACACTAAACAAATAAATAAATACTTTTTAAGATGGTTAATTAGGAAATGTTTGCATAACCCTTAAAACCCTTCCTTTTCCTGAACTCAACAGGATGCAACTGAAAGCAGCTTGCGTCATCATTGACACACACAACACGCACCGGAGTATTCAAACAGACATTACATTTCTTTTTTTTCTTTTTTTAAAGTAAAATTTTTCAGTCAAAAATGACTGAAGAGCACCAGAGGGTTAAACTATTGTTTCTTTAGTTTAAAATAGTTCATTCTTGTTCATTCTTTTTTGTCATTTTTTTTATTTTTTTGTAGATATTTAAATAGTAGTCAAATAAATACATTTTATGAATTTGAATTGTCATTGTAGATGATAAGAATATGAATGAATGTACATTTATTACAGTTGTTTTGATGTGGTCCATTCATAAAACATTGCTGAAACTATACTTTTGATAAAGCTTAGAGTCAAGTAGAGCACTGTTTCTCCTCTACCTCCTGGTGCTTATAATGGTTTGTTTTCACTTCTCTTATTTGCACAGATGCTTTCTGGCCTGAGCATCCTTAACCCCCCAAGAGAGCTTTGATAAAAGTCACATTAACCCTCTTGGAGTACATTCAAGTAGGCAAATCAGGTTTTGCATAACTGTCATTCATTCAATTTAACTTACAATTAACTCTGTCCTTTATCAGTAAGTTCACAACAGTTCAAGTGTGGGTACAATTAAGGTGAAGTCATAAAGCTTTATGATTTTACTATATCACAGGCCCATATTTGCTTATATGTGGCTTTATCTGTCAAAACATACAGGCCCTACAATAAATTCTTTCTGAGAAGTGCTTAAATGGGCCCTGCAGGGACATTGTCAAGAGGGCATTTTGTCACATTTGTAAAATAAAGCTTTGTTTAGAAGCTTTCCCTATGGGGGATGCAGGCATTTTAGGCTGTAGGGGAAGGGCAATGAGTGAATGGGCCTGATATCTGAGAAAAATATTGAAAAGGGGGTCCCTGCAAATTTGTCACATGACGTGGTATAACAACTCTAGCTTCAACTCATCATCTTTATCAGCAACATGGCAGTTTGCCATGAGACCTCATGTGTTATAATAAAGTGCAGCAAAAATATAATTGTTTCTGAGGTATGTTCCTGCCCTTTTAAGGGGTAAAATAGTTAAAAATTTTAGTAGGCTAATTCAGTTTCCTAGGTTACACAGTTGTTTTCTTCAAGTGTAGCCTATTAAAATCAGCACATTTGGAAACTGATATTTCTTGAGTATTCATGCTGACTCATAAAGTAATCTATTTTAAGAAATATCCAAATAGTTATTTTTGACTTTTGTAAGCTAACATCAACAAGAAAAAAAAGTAAATGTCAAATCAAGGCCAAACTAGCCTTTAAGGTTAGAGATAGAAATTTAGGGGTAGCCACCTATGTAAAATATTAACAGATTTGACAAAAAAAAAAAAAAAGTTTAATTAATTTTGATGATGCTGCTTCACAGTCTCACACAGAGTATTATTTCTGTGGTAATGGAAAAACCCCACTCCCATCATAGTCGACGTATGTGGTTGAGACCAACATGAGATTTCCAGCTTGCTACAGAGCGGCGATCTCCCTTTAAATAAACTCCGCCCCGAAATCAGTCGATCAAATTCGGCATCACACTTCTGAGCCGTTGACCAATCACGTTCGTTTGGGGGTTGTCTTATAACGGTGGTCCGGGAAGACGTCATCCAATAGAATCGCGAGCTCCTCGGACAAAAGGGATGCGACAGTCATCGCTTACCTTGTGAGCCGCCCATTATTCATGTTCATTCACTACTCATTTAAGGAGACACGACAGTAGATAGCGGAACACAAATTAAGACCTAACGGTCTCACGGCTCAAGTCTTTTCAAAACACAAAACGCCCCGCTGAGCTGTAACGTCTGTTCCAGAGGGTTCGTCAGCGCTTTTGTACTGTTTTTATACAAATTTGAATATTTTAACGGCACACATATTCAAATGAGAAACTTCTTATACATATGAATACATTACAATTATAGCCAGAGCAGTTTGGACATGAATATAACACAAAGATGCAGTTTAACACGTTTTTCTTAACCTATAAATTGCGTCGGGACAGTAAAAGTAGGCTATTTATTTACTTTGACGTTCTGACATTCTCACACATAAATCTGTCTTGAAAACCCCTTTAAATTGTGACCTCAGCTCTGAGGGAGGTTTAACACGCCCCTCTCTCCAAAAAGTGTATTTCTCATGCATGACTGGCTCATTTGAATCTAGTGAGTGAGGAGGAGAAGATCTCCGGTCCTCTGCGTTAGAGCCAGAGCTGATAGTCTCTTATCTCAGCATCCGAGAAACACTCCCGCTAATCGCACATCATTGGGATCGTGTATGCTGAATTTCCCAATGATAGAAGTGGGGAGACGATTCTGGCTTTGAGAAAAACTGAGACATACCGGGAGGTCCTCAAGTAGAAGTTCGGAACAAGAGAAAGAAAGAATAGTATTATTGTTTTTTTTTCCTACAGATCAGCCCATCTGAAACCATCAATAATGACTAGAAGATCGTGTGCCATTTACGCCACCGGGATCGTGTGCGCTCATTTGCTCATTTTGGGAATCGCCCTGCTGGTGGCTCAAGTCTTCCAAACAATGATTCAAGAACGGATAAAAAAGGTAAGTCTGCTTAATTTTTACAAAAAGCTCTAGTTATGTTATAAAACCGGCTTTTAAAGTGACTCAGTTGTCCTACACGAGGCTTCTTCTGTGTTGAGCTGCTAGTTTCACTTGATGTAACGCGAAATCATACAGCAGACAAGCCTAAATATTGTCATTTCAGTCTCTTAAATCAAATGATGGTGCTTTAAATTGCAATACCAAAGTTCCGGTTCTTACTCGAGATGAGACTCATTTTCATGTTATGTACACTTAACACAGGTTACTGTGTTTTAGCCGTTTAACTGCCCCCTCTTTGACGTGTAGGTGGTCACAACATGGTATTAATTTACCGTGATGTAAATGTGGGTTTGTTGTAACCCTGATTAAAGTGGGCTGGTCGCTGTCTGTGACCACGAAGCCTATCATATTGCGGAAAAGACTTTCCCCCCCGTCTCTCTATCTCTTATCCACCTCAACGGTTCTGTCTGACTGACTGTGAATTAAATGCTTTCTATTGCAAAACCACGGGAAATGAATCGCTGTTTAATATAACGGGAAAGGTTGTCCGTTCACATAGTAGTAGGCTATGTATATGGCAGGGGGAGGTGTGCTATATGTGTGGCAGTGGGGGAGGGTCTTAGCCTGTTCTCCTTAGAAAAATACTTGGAATTCTGACCTCCACCCTCAGTATTTTTAACCAAGTGTAGTATTCACTGTTCAGTGTGATTCCCCNATTTTCATGTTATGTACACTTAACCTGTGTTTTAGCCGTTTAACTGCCCCCTCTTTGACGTGTAGGTGGTCACAACATGGTATTCTCATTTACCGTGATGTAAATGTGGGTTTGTTGTAACCCTGATTAAAGTGGGCTGGTCGCTGTCTTTGACCACGAAGCCTATCATATTGCGGAAAAGACTTTCCCCCCGTCTCTCTATCTCTTATCCACCTCAACAGTTCTGTCTGACTGACTGTGAATTAAATGCTTTCTATTGCAAAACCACGGGAAATGAATCAGTTTAATATAACGGGAAAGGTTGTCCGTTCACATAGTAGTAGGCTATGTATATGGCAGGGGGAGGTGTGCTATATGTGTGGCAGTGGGGGAGGGTCTCAGCCTGTTCTCCTTAGAAAAATACTTGGAATTCTGACCTCCACCCTCAGTATTTTTAACCAAGTGTAGTATTCACTGTTCAGTGTGATTCCCCTAACCTGATATTCATGGGTGGGTGTTTGTGGTGGTCTGTGAGTGAAGGCAACTTTGCTGGAGATGTTTTGCGTTGGTTTGCCATTTATTGACAGTTGATTTGAAGTCTTATAATTGGCCCTCATGATATACTGTAACTTTTTATATTCCTTATGGCGTCTCTGGCATTTAAACATGTAATAGTGAACCGTTAGGCTTAAGTTCTCTAGACAAAACAACTTTTCAAGCCCTCGGGTGATGTGTGTTTTTTGAGTGTAGGGTGTGGAGTGGGTGGCATGTTCAAGGAGTTTGTATGTTACACAGTATGTAGCTCTGAGGCAGTTTTTTCTTCTTTTTATATCTTGTTTGACAGTTAAAACTTCCTTTTACGTTCACAGCAGCATTTAGCTGAAGTTGAGATCTATTTGATGTAAACATATATGTATGTATTCTTTCCTTGCTGTGAATTAATGTTTAATTCATTTAAAACTGCACCTCCTAGCAGTGTACGATAAGGGTCGTTATCTATGAAAATATCCATTTCCAGTGGCTGGTACCATCATACGCTCTTGGTAGCTGCTTCACTGGCTTTTTGTAAGGTTAACCACTCGCACGTAAAGGGCACAAATGACCTTCCTATCAAAATACAAACATTTATTGTTTTTCTTACCTTGGCTGTAGTTGCTCGATCAAGGCTTTGAAAAGGTCCTAAAATGGTTTAATGTCCGTTGGGACCTTCAAAAACGTCACTTCTCAAGGTTGACGAGCACAGCAGAACACAAAATATATTTTCTCAGGTTTATTAATAATATATAATAATATAATAATTATATAATAACTAGTATTGATATCATATCCCATATAACAGTTGTAAGAAATTGAAAGAAATTAATACTTTTATCCAGCAAGAATGCATTAAATTGATCAAAAGTGATAGTAAAGACATTTGTAATTTAAAAAATAAATAAATCTCTATTTCAAGTAAATGCTGTTCTTTTAAACTTTATTAGAAAATCTTGGAAAAGTATCTCTTTCTACAAAAATATTTATCAGCATCAAATCAGCATATTAGAATGATTTCTGAAGGATCACGTGACACTGAAGACTGGAGTAATGCTGAAAATTACATTTCTAAAATGTGTTCAAGTAGAAAAGTTATTTTAAATTGTAATAATAATTCAAAATATTACTGTTTTTATTCAAATAAACGCAGCCTTAGTGAGCATAAAAGACATCTTTCAAAAACCCTACCCAAACTTTTAGTGTATGCGTGCTTGTTAAGGTGTGGTCTGGTGCTTTTAGTCAATAAAACTTTAATTGGTGTCTTTAAGCTAAAACGCACTGCTTCTTTTAAAGACCAAAATCATCCTTTTTTACCAGGTGTAATTAAGAACTCTTGTCAGTGTGGTTTAAAGAAAATATGCCTAGACAAACCTCCTGAGAAACCCTGAAAGATTACAAAAGGGAGTCAATGAGTGTGATGTAACATAATCTTACTTTAAAGAAAAGCTTTAGTCTAATTTCTCTACGCATGGTTGAATAAGTTGAATAGCTGCAGATTTTCTTCAGTGCTCTATACCAGTTACTTTTCTCATGGTAAAGCTCCTAATGACAGAGTTCCTATTCAGAGCTTATATGTGAAAAATTCCTCCGTTCAAAAGACAGGTGTCCTCTTAAATGGAAGATCTGACCTGTTTGAACAAAGACACCTTTTATGTTATTCTCTGGGTAATAATATAGTGTAAATTTAAAGCACAGTTTTGTCATGAGTGAATTGTTGATTTGACACAGATTAGATGTTGGAATGATTGATTTCGAAACATACAAACTGCGTTTTTCAACTTAAGGCCAGTGATTCTAGCAAAAAAAAATTCTTAAAGGACCTTTCGGAAGCTGAAGGTCCAGTGAAGGGGGCCGGGATGTTTGTTGTTTTGGAGCGGGTGCTCTGCTGAAGTCATGGCTTTTGATTCTAGATAGCGTTATCTGCATTTCAAGGTAGAATTCTAGAGTAAAACCTTCTGGTTGTTATGAGTTTGTGACGAGTCACCCTTTGGAGCTTTGTTTTTTCCATTACTACACATTTGTGCTGTCACGTGTAGTCACCAATAACATTGTTCTGAAGTAAAAGTTTGTCATTTTAGAATAAACATTTGTTTCTCCTTCCGAGTTTGGCTCACGACACTCAAGAAGTGAGAAGTGTTACTGCTGAACCTCATTTCTGATGGAAAATTCAAACACCTGATTGTGTTGAGATGAGAGATCTGTCATGGTGGTGGATCGCTGATGTTGATGTTTTTCTTCCCTTTTTGTAACTCTGAATCAGCTCAACTGTCTGCTGAGCTCTTTCCTCTTTTTCCGTCATCCCAGCACTCGCTTTACCTCATGTCTGCTGTATTTGTGTCATAACAGGTCACTGACATTTCACCAGAAACAGTCAGCATTCAACAGGAAGGCACTTAGCTTTTGTGTTCTTTCTTCCCTAAATTATATTGAAACTCAGCTTGAACATTGAGTTCTCTTTTTAAATGGACACTGCATTAGGTTACAGAAATGTTCTTTTGGTGCTCTCTCTTGACCTCTGACTGTTTTTCGTTCACAGGAGATCACACTGGCTAAGAACAGCAGAGTATTGGAGGGCTGGATAAATCCACCGCCTCCTGTTTACATGCAGTATTTCTTCTTCAATGTTAGCAATCCAGATGAGTTCTTGGCTGGAAAGGAAAAGCCCAAAGTCACTCAGATAGGGCCTTATACTTACAGGTGATTTACAGAAGTCTCATATTGAGATGTTCATGTTCATTTTCATCATTTTCTGAGCTTTGTTTTGGTTACTAAACTGTACCGTCTGTTGTCAGTGACAAGTTTGGCACCACAGTCAAGAAATGACTCATGCTTTTAGAAGATAGGAAATAGGAAACAGGAAACATTTACCCTACTCACTTTAAACTAAATGTTGAATAATTATGATGCACTTGTAAGAATTATGTTTGTTTGTTTGTTTTTGTTGTTGTTGTTGTTAAATTTATTCAGCAATGAAGTATTAATCAAAAGTGACAGTAAAGAATAAAAAATATTTAGCAGCACAACTGTTTTCAACTGACAATAATAAGAAATGTTTCTTGAGCTCCAAATCATCATATTAGAATGATTTCTGAATGATCATGTGACAATAAAAACTGGAGTAATGATGCTGTAAATTCAGCTTTACCATCACAGGAATAAATTCCATTTTAAAATATATTAAAATAGAGAACAGTTCTTTTCTAATTGTAATAATAATTCACAATGTTACAGTTTTATTGTATTTTTAATCAATTAAGAGACTTTTGAATGGTAGTGTCATGTGTATTAGATTGAAAAATCTAGACCTTAAAGTTGCCAACTTTAAATTAAATGCTGCTCTCTTTTATCAGGGAATATCGACCAAGAGAAAATGTCACTTTCCTTGAGAATGGGACGAAAATCTTTGCCACAAATCCCAAGAGCTTTGTGTTTCTTCGCAACATGTCAGCGGGAGATCCTGAGGTTGACCGTGTGATAACCGTTAACATTCCATTAATTGTAAGAAGGGTTTTGTTTTCTTGTTTTTTGCATTGGCAACAAATCATTTTGCATTTAAAATTAGTCTGCTTGTAGCATTTTTTTTTTTTAGTCATTTGCAAAACCGATTATATTTTGATACAATTGCGAAGAATTTGCTCTGAATTTTTCCCTCTTGTTTCAGGCCATCATGAATGAGTTGAACTCCTACTCTTTCTTTCTGAGGACTGGTGTGTCTATGTTGATGGGATCCATGGGCATCGAGCTGTTTATGAATCGTACAGTCCATGAGGTCCTGTGGGGTTTCAAAGACCCGCTGCTGTCCAAAGTCCACAGCATGAAACCAGAAGTGGATGAGAATTTCGGCCTTATGTACAATGTAAGAATCTGCAGTTTCATCATATTTAGTGCTTTAGTCAGTCTGAAAAGAGATATAAAATACAGTCTAAATGGGTCATATATTTAAGCAACCAATACGTTGGCTGAAAAAAAAGTAGCACACGCAAACTCTAAAGCACATATACGATCAGAACAGGATAAGCAAATGACGTTATTATCATAATCCTGTAGATGTTTACCAGTGTACCAGGTTTGACATAGTGGCCTGGTTTACTCTAATGTATTTTAGACGTTCTTCAGGGATTATACATGTATTAGGAAAGATATTACATATCTGCAGTTTGTGCAATCGTAGGTATCATGTGAGTGCCTTTCACTTTGTATTCCCATCATCGCATCTAAATAACCTACTTTCCTATGACTTAATTTACCCTTAATAATACAGTATTTTTTTTACTAACTACAGAAAAATGGAACCCATGAGGGTGAATTTGTCTTCCACACTGGAGAAAAGAACTACATGGACTATGGAAAGATTGACACGTGGAACGGCATCAGGTATGTCAGACCTTGCGTAATCTGCGTTACCTTACTGACATAACGTGAATTCTTGCACACTCATTTGGCATCTGCTCTTCTGCCTTGGCTTGGGAAATTGGGTTAAACACACAGCATGCTTGCATTACATGCTGGATTAGTCAATATCAAAGTAGAAAGTCCAAGAAAAGACCTCCTGTGCTTCTCAACTACCCCATATCCTGATTTAAATTGACCTATATCCCAATAAATAAAATTTCAGTTGACTTTGCAGATGAAGAAACTTCTGCATGTCAATTTTTGCATTAAAATTATGGCAAAGAATGCATAATAAACCAATCCTTTTTAATAAAATAATAAAACAATCACCATCTGTTAATTTTCTCACTCACAGTAAGATGAACTGGTGGTCATCTAACCAGAGCAACATGATCAATGGAACCGATGGCAGTGTCTTCCACACATTCCTGTCCAGGAAAGAACTCCTCTACATCTTTGCTGCTGATCTGTGCCGGTAAGCAACGTGTTTTAACACATACAATGTGCTTGGTTACTTGTACATGGTTACTTATGCTCTTTATCACTTACAGATCCATTCATTTGGGTTACTTGAGTGACACAGAGGTGAAGGGTATCCCTGCTTTCCGCTTCGCCCCTCCTTCGGATGTACTGGCTCCCCCAGATGAGAACCCCAGTAACGCTGGCTTCTGCGTGCCTGCTGGAGATTGTCTAGGGAAAGGAGTCCTCAAAGTCAGCGTCTGTCGCCAAGGTAAGCCTGTTCTAGGTCATACCGCACCTTAGCTTCAGGGCCGTCAGCATGTTTTCAGAACAGGATTTTACTGTGAGAAAGACGTGGGATGTTTTCAGAAGAATCGTTATATGGGAAAATAGAGTAACTTTTTAAATGCAGTAATTTGTTAAACAAAGTACAGCAATCTAAGTATGCTAAAGATTTTGGTGCCCTAAATGGCTTGTCCAGACTGACATTTAACCAAAGCAAACCAAGCATATGTAAATAGTATTGAATTTCTGGGTTTCCCATTACTGATCTGTGGCCTCGTAACCTAAGTTCAAGTTAAATCTGTCTGCTTTTGTTTGCACACTCCTGGACTATGAAAGGGAAAACAGAGTTCAGCGCTTAATGAATAACTTTTAGTGCAATTTTATGACTCGAGCACTTGATTCGCAGTAGGTGTCCTCCGACAGATTATCTTTGCCTCTATTACTTCCGTCATAAACTACTAGGCTAATATTATTATTGAACGATGGTAAACTATCGCTTTTGTCATGTGAGTGCTCCTGATATGAAACAGCTGTCGAAATTTGCACATGCTTTGATTAGTCATCATTCCTGGAAGGGTTCATGACAGTTCATTAATGGTTATATTTAGAGTGTTATTAAGGATTGGGATATGGGATATAAAACGGTGATATGATACATATAATTCTTAGCTAACGATAAAATAGGCATCTATCAAATGTAGTATTTTGTGTTCTTGGTGGATGTTCAGGTACTTGCCGTCCTGTCATTGAGTATGTACTACCAAAAGAGGAAGTTTCATTTTCTGTTAGTGTGCATAAAAAGCCAAAAAGTCCCAGAAAATGATTCGGGGTTATTATTTAAGATAATGGAAAATGTCATGAAACAAGAGAAGTAAAATCTAAAAACAGCACATTTGCAGTCTGAACTGTCACCTGCCCCACTAGGGCCAGTGATGCATTATTCTACTCTTTGCATTCATTGATTTTTTTTCTTTTTTTTTTTCTTTCTTCTCTCTTTGACTTCCATACATAAGTATTTGTGGGTCTTTTTTTTTCTTCCTTTTTTTTTAACATTTGTTGGTGGAAATTTTCCCGCTAGAATCAGTAATATTTTGCATTGTATGCCGTAACTTTTAAAGTGTATGAATTTCCATGTCAGAGTTCTGTTATAGCTGTAAAGTTTAACAACAATAATAACATATTTGTTGTAAATGAAAAATAAAAATCTATTTTTTGACACATTTTGTTGTTGTTGTTGCCAGGTAAAAATCTGAACTGCTGGCCTAGTTGGACCAGCATTAAAAAAATATGAAGCTTAATATGACTTTAATCATCATTATTATCTTTATGACTGTCCAGTATAAAAGCAATAGCTGATAAAGAAGCTATTGTTATTGCATATTCACCGTAGAGCTTTCCTAGATAGGCGCTATACATACCTGACTGTCAACTAATCTGAATAAAGGAACAGCAACTAATGCCATGTGTTCCTCTTTCCCCTTCACTGTACAGGTGCACCCATCGTTGTATCATTCCCTCATTTCTACCAAGCCGATGAGAAGTACATCAAGGCCATTGAAGGAATGAACCCAAATAAAGAGGAACACGAAACATACCTCGACATCAACCCGGTAAGCAGTGTTGACACCTTGAGTTTTCACTGTTTTACAGCTAAAGCACTGATCTGTTTGCGCGCTTGTGGTGTGTAAACTGAAAGTAGTATACACCCGTCCTTACCATGACAGGAAAAAATAAGGTGATTCACTCTGATTACCACAGTGAAAGTGAAACCATGCCTACCTAAATTTACCTAGAATTCCATTGAGAGTTATTGTAGCATGTCGTGATGGAAAATTTACTCATTTAGTTGGTGTATGATGGACTTGTCTCACTCCACTCGCTGTTCTGTGTGTGATGTGGAGAATATTTGGTGACTTTTAATAGTAAATTGTCCCTTTGCTTTTTTTCTTCAGACCACAGGGGTTCCCATTCGTGCCTGTAAGAGAGCACAGCTCAACGTCATACTGAAGAGAGTCAGTGGCTTCCCGTGAGTAAAACCCCTCACAAAAACCATTACAATGTGATTTGAAATGACAAAATGGCTAATGAGACTTCTATTTTTTTCCTTCTCAGCAAAACAAGATTCCTAAATGAGACAATTTTCCCCATTATGTATGTCAACGAGGTGAGTTTTCATATCATCTTCACTTTCTTCAGATTTGGGATGTCTCCGAAGCTGAATACTATGTTTAGAAAAGAAAAGGCACTGTGTATAGGGAGCGGCTGGACTGACCACACATTTTAATGTCTCTCAAATCCTCCGACATCGTCTTGTCAGTCATCTCTCCTTACTATCTTCACTTGATAAGCGAAATCTGATTTACTATAATGTAACCGACTACCACAGCAAGCCTAACCATGTCCCTTAGGGGCTCCATAGAATGCACTATTCATTTTCTGTGCCTTTCCGAATTCAAATTTAGGTTTCAGGCACATCCCTACTTCAGATTATCGATTTGTCTGTTAATTTGTTTTCCGATAAATTTCATTTCGTAATTTTCAGACTGCAACTATTGACGATGATTCTGCAGCCCAGATGAGGACGCTTCTGTTGATTGTAACAGTGGTGTCCAACTTCCCGGTCATCATTGTGGGGCTGGGGGCCATTTTACTTGTGATCCTGATCTTCCTTGTCTGCAGGAACCGCCAGAGAAAGGTAAAAAATCAGCGATAAGACATTTATGGCCTTCCATCTTTTATATTTGCTAGTTCAGACTGAAAATGTCATTTGTATGTTGACAACACCTTTTCTTAGAACAATATTAATGGCGTAACAGTTAATATTCTCCAGAAATGCCAGTATGGAAAAGACTAAAAGCCTTTAAAATTCCATCAACCTTACACACCCTTGGCTTGAAAGTCAATTACATTTGTCACTCGCCTTGACGGCACTAACCCTATCTTTAAAACCCATGCATGCACCAGCATGAGGGAATGCATGTGCGCTAGTGCACGTATTACTTTATGAAATGTGTTCTTAAATTGCTTTTCTTTGTATTATACAGTAATTATCAGTTTAATTGGGTTGGTCATCTAATGTTATGACCTAAAATACATTTAAGAATGAATGGTTAAGTGGGAAAAGGATTTGTTTTGCACATTTATATACTAATGTTCGATGTTCTTTTATAGCATTTGTTTTATCATTTGAAATCTGCCAATGATGCATTATGTTATGTTTTGATTTCCAGTAACATTTTCCTCCCTTTTTTTTTTTTCCAATTCAGAATGAAGTAAAACGTATTGATTTTACTGAAGCTTTTCATTCTTTTGCTGTAAGTCTTCATTTCTTTTACACACACACAATTTGCTTTCATTTTTTCAGATTTGCCTGTTATATCATTATTGTATTTGGTCATTTTGAGCATTTTCATATAAATACCTTGTTTGTTAACATTTGTTTCTGCAAATCATTTGAATTGCTTTTCCTGCATGGTGATCGTAATGTACTTCTGCAGTGTTTCACAGTATTAGGCATTAGATTAGATGTTTAGCTACATAGTCCATGTCTTAGTGGTACGTGATTTCACGTTTGACATCTTCAGTCATCTATACGTGGTTTTAACAATGTACACGCTAATGTTCTTCTATTTTCTGTACAGACGACGAAAGACGAAACGGCTTATACCCAAGTGAGCAACCAAGCAGAGGATTCGCCAGAAAACCGCACCAATCAGCCTTTGAGGAACGGATCTTATATTGCCATGTCACCAGTGGAGGCACAAAAGTGTTGATGAAGGACATCACGTCTACCAATAGTGCATCCTCACCCTTTTTTATGTTTTACTTTTCACTGTGCGATTCGTCTTCGTGGGCCAGTCCCTACACGCTCACCACCGTATGCCAAGGGTCACTTATTTTGACTCGTGACTTTTTTTTGTTTGTTTCTTTGAGCATGGCCTTCTCAAACTGCCATATCTTCAAACAAAACGTATGTAAATTCAAAGCACCCATTTCAAACAACCGTCTCTGGGTTTCCAGAGGCTTCTGTTGCCTAGTTCTGAGAGGCCTGAAACACACTCTCTTGCCTTTTTACAAACACATATATGCATTGCATGCTCACAGAGTCCATAGTTCCTGAAGGCATGAGAGAGCGTGAGGGGTTTCACCTATCCAGAACACTCATGTCTGGGACAGCCTGTGCTCTTAAAGTGTTTCAGATCTCATCCCACACTACTGTATTCAGGTCTACACAGGCAGACCTTAAACTAACACAGCTCTTCATACGTCAAACCCTTTGAAAATGAGCAGATAAATGCAAACTATTGACTTACCTCCTCTAAGAGTATTAGAGAGCTAAAAGGTCTAATATGCTAACAAAAACTGGGTCTAATCCAGAACTTGTGTGTGTGTGTGTGATTGTACATACCAGTATGTGTGTGTAATTATACGTGTGTGTATTTCCGCAGGCATGTCAATGCTTGCATGTTTTTGTCACACTGTGGTGAACTGCTCTGGTGGATCATCTTCCACCATTTTGCACGATGCAGTGTGACGACATGTGGAAACTAGTGACTTGAGTAGTCCTTTTTATTTCACCGTATCAGAGTCACATTCGTTCTGATGCCAGAAACATTTCAATGATGAAGGCTGTTAAAAAGAGGTCAGACATTCTCCTTTAAGGCATCGTATTACAGAAATCGCACTAGCTTTTAGTATTTTGTAAAAAACGAACAACAGACGTAGAACACTCACAAGTGAGACTTGAATATTTTCTGCCTTACAAATACTTACGAACACAATGTGATTCTGCTGCGTGGTAATGGCAGGTGTACAGTGGAACTAGACGAAATGTCAGACAAACTTCTGTGAATCGGTGTCGGACTTAGAACTACATCCCTCCCGTTTCACAGCAAAACATTCTGTTATAGCGAGAGCACAACTACAGTATGCTGAAACCACAGTCTAATCAGAGCAGAAGGGGTTAAAGGTTAGCAGGTTTTGAGGGGTTAACGATGAAGTTTGCACATTTTTTTTGTGCACGTTCAGTTAATATTAACCCTCTGTGGGCGAAAAAGACCCTAGCACTTGAATCACTGCGTGTGTCTGTTGAGTTTAATTTTCGTGTTGCTTTTTTTGTCCTTGATGTTCGCTATTACTTCTTTAAAATGAATTGAGGCCATATTTTAAATCAACTTGAACAGGATGCGATAGCTGCACACTTTACAAAGTATCACTAAAGATGAGTTGTCACATACATTTCTGTGGGTTTGTCCAAATGAATATTTTCGGTTGTCTGTCTGAAGTTGCCATAACCCATGTGTGCAGTTGCACTCTGTTGTTTTAAAGACTTATGTGTCTGTAAATCATTCCCATGTTGGAGACACTTGCTGGAATGATTGTTTGTTACTTTTACTTGATGTAAACCATCTGTTACCTATTGCGACCACGGTTTGCGTGGATTGCAGTGCACATTGTTGCATATATGCCTGTGCCATGGATTTAGCTTATCGTAAAGATTTAGTGCAAGGTTTAAACTGGAAACACTGTACTTGCAGTGTCTTATGCAGCTGTATCTGAACAGAAAACTGAGGGAAAGTAATTCAAGCTTTAGTCCATTACAGTGTTGTCAGAGCAAATAGTATATACATTTACATTAAAATTGTCTTTGGCAGTCTCTCTTAACACACTAGGCTGAACAAAGACCCCGCTGGAACATTGTGTATCAAGTGGTGGGACGTAAAATGTGACTTGAGTATGAAAGATCTAAGAACCTGAGCCATTTCTATACAGTTTCCAGATTTCTTACGGTGACTTTTGCCCCTATATGCTTGACCAAAGATTAGATAACTGGTTTGTTTGCTTTCCTCACAGATAGCTATAGTGCCATCAACTTCCCATTTACAAGAGCATTAGAGCGTCATTGTCTACAAAGGCAAATAAGAGGAAAAAAATTACAAAATATTTTCCAGAGCATACTATGTGAGTTTATATGTTTAATACAGCAAAGAACTTAAGATGTAAAGTGTTGCCACAGCGTGCAAAGAAACTCAGTATTATGTATTGACACAGCAATACAACGATATGTAAAAAGTAAATTTTATAATGAAGTAAAAAGGTTTTGTAATCAGACAAACAAATATTTATGTATTCATATGTTCAATGGTATGTACATTATCTGAATTTCTAAGGTCTTTTCTTTGGTCTTGTTCATTTCTATATTTTTAATTGTTTTGTAATATTACCAGTGGGGTCATCAAGCACACTTCTGTTTTCTTCTTCTTAATTTTTACTTTTTATTTTCCTCTAGATTTCTGAAGTAGTACCAAGTGAATATTGTCCTAAATTCAAGACTGAACGGTGTATGTGGTAGTAAAAAGTGTTAACTTTGATGGAGAAAGGCTTGTGTTGTATCTGTGGGGTGTGAGCCTATCGTGTGTAATGATCTCCTGTTATACAACTCTCTCAAGCTGTCAACTGTTTGTCCAACTGGAATAACAAAGGGAAGGCTGAGTGTCTTTGAGTTCCACTAAGGAAGATTGCCATGTTGGGTACAAGGGAAGTTTCCATTTGCAATCTAACCTTTTTTTTTTTCTAAGATGAATGATGCCCTCCTTCAGGGATGAGCTTTTAGTGCCATACCATCCTTGTTTATTTCATTTGCTTAAGTAGCAACACGTGTAAGCAGTGTAGCAGTTGTTCATTTCAGGGCTGGTAAATTCCTCAACATCTTTGAGGGTGGTCTTAAAAACACTGAACACTTCATCACGTTCTCCTGAGAAGCATCGCATTTTTTGCTGCTGAGAATGACAATCCTTATGTCATGTTAGGTGCAAAATCATTTCAAGTAATATTCATTTTTAGTTTTGATAATTTACACTGCACAAATCTTTCTACAATGCTTTTGTAAACATTTTTAGTGTTATTTGCAAAAAATAAAAAAATGTTGAAATACTTTGCGAATTCTTTTGTCACATTTCTGCTTTCCTTTCTGACGTTGTGTGAAAGTACAGATTTCAGCATTTACAGACCAAGGGACTCGCTAACATAGTGTAAGAATCCAACATTTGTATAAGAACAGTTTCATATTAGTTTGATTTATTAGATTTAAATTATTTATCAGATCATTGTTGATGTCCATTTATATTAAAAATGTCATGAAATTTTAAGAAAATGTTTGATACACGCTGCCATTTAAAAAAAAAAAAAAAACTCAACCCCAAACTTTTGTGTTTTTGAAAGTCTCATGCTGATTAAAGCTATATTTATTTTAATGAAAATGCAGTAACATTTAAATATTTCATAAATCATTTTATACTGTGTGTGTGTATATGATCATAGACACATAATGCTTAATAAACCATACCTTTTTTTTTTTCAGATAAATAGAAAGAAAATAACAGAATTTATTTGAAATCTTCTGTAACATAATAAATGTATAAAAATACCAAAAAATGTATAAAAATAGCCAAAAGTTTTCTCCACTCTCGGGAGTTGACCTGAGCACTATTTTCCAAGTCTATTAAAGCAATATAGTAGCATATCACCATATTTTGTCCAAAGTTCAAGATATAATTTGTTGTAAAAGTTTAAAAGAGATATATAAAAAAAGATATAATTTGACAATAAAAATTCTTTCTAAATTTTAAACCCAGTTGAAGGACTATCATCCTGTCACTCGTACCTGAAGGCCTGTTCAAGGTCTCTCTAGTACCAGAGTGCAGTCTGGACGATGGGGTGGAGCGACACACCTCCCGTTTCAATCTCAGGTCACCAGTATTAAATGGAGCAAACAACTTGTCCTGCGTCAGTCATTTGAACAACCTAGCTGTAAAAAGGTCTTGGCCGTTAACACAACAAAAGCATTTGGCCACAACTACAGGAAAGTGTTGAAACTAGATAACTGATAGCCTATGATGTTAAAAAAAATCTACTTTTCGTAATGTGCAGTGACTCACCGCAGACATGTAAAGACTAGAGCTCTTTGATATCTGTACTTGTCGAGGCCTTTCACCACCCACACAGTTCCTCTCCATGTTAACTAAGGAACCGAGGGTGAACAAGCAGACAGCGATACTTCGAGTATGACGGCAGCCGTTACCATAGTTCGTTACACAGACATATTACAGCACCGTCCCCTAGTGGTGACTCACGGTTATCAAGAATCATCAGCAGTGAGGAAAGAGTAGCTAAATACTTTATGTGAGCCAAATGTCAGTAGTAGGCCTACGGAGTTCTGCAGTAACGCCATATTTTTGTAGGCCAAACCGGAAATTACAATCACTTTGGTTACCTTGATAAAATAGGATTTTCGAATTAGTCAATTATGGCCCTAGGTGTGGGTATCTGCAGGTTGGAGTAATGGGTGTGACGAAAGGTTGGAGCTTGTTGAAAGGTAGGAGGCATGGAGGTTAAAGTCTTATCACGGGTAGTGAAAGCTGTCTGTCAGGGTTTGGGGTAGGGTTAGGGGTTGTTTCTGTTGTAGAAATTCACCTTTAGGCACACTCCCTTTCGTCATGCCCATTTTGACCTGCAGCTATCCCTGTCTCCTTCAAGTTGAAGTCGAACACACCTTGGCTGTGTCCCAAATCGCCCCCTATGGCCTCATTCACTATTCCCTACATTAGTCCACTAATATAGTTCACTTGAGGGAGTAAATGAAAATGAGTAAGTGAATTCGGACACTAAATGCACCGGAAGGGCAGCCGCTTTTGCATAGTTTAAGCTTGCTGTTTAATAGAGTACCTCAGGGATGACGCATTTTTGTAGGCAAAACCTGGAAGCCAGTTAGCATTTTAGGACTTCCGGTTCCAACGCTGTAAAGTCTATGGGTTTTTTGAATGGGTTTTTTATCAACGTCACCACCACCAAGCGTCCTCAAACTTTATTTAGAAAACAACTTTATTTTAAAACATGCTCGCTGATTATGATCTGTGCTGTTATGAATCCACTTCTTCATGAGAAATGCTGTCCAAATGTCCCGTTTTTAATGATGACGTCTAAAGTCCCCGCCAAAGGAAGTAGTCCCTTTTAGCAATTTGTTAGCAACCGCTGTTTTAAGACACAGTAAAAGTTAAAAAAATCACAAGTGGGTTATAACTGGTGTGTTTTATGTCATAGATCAAAACGTGAAAATATTTAGAGGCTTTGTTAACCACGGACCTTATTTCAGGCGATTTAGCAAAAACTATGGCGGCATTATAATGCCAATAATGACCGAGCGCACAACTGATGCTTGCGCGCGCAGTAAATCACTTTCGCGAGAGAATAACAGATCTACATGCGAGCAAACGGAAGCCCGCGAGCTCATTTTAAACCCGCGCGCGCGCATGACATCTCCACTGCGCGCAGATCAAGCCCTCGCGTGCTCGTACACAACTCGCAGCACGCGCGTCATCACTTCCCACACTCGCGCTCGATCNAGCTACAGCTCCTTAAAAATAATAATAAAACAAGTTAATATAGTATCTGGTAAGGACATATTATAATAATAATGCAATCAATCAGTCAATAAATAAAGCTTAACCCACTTGCATCTGGTCCATTGATGAAGCCATGTCTAATCGTTTTACAACAGGCGTCCAATCACAACAGACTGGATAAACTGAATTGTCCAATGACATTTGAGGTTACACTGAAATAAGTAAAGTCCCGCCCCACGACTGACAAAAATCAAAAGTGTTCGCGCGAGCGAAATAGAAGATCGAGCGCGAGTGTGGGAAGTGATGACGCGCGTGCTGCGAGTTGTGTACGAGCACGCGAGGGCTTGATCTGCGCGCAGTGGAGATGTCATGCGCGCGCGCGGGTTTAAAATGAGCTCGCGGGCTTCCGTTTGCTCGCATGTAGATCTGTTATTCTCTCGCGAAAGTGATTTACTGCGCGCGCAAGCATCAGTTGTGCGCTCGGTCATTATTGGCATTATAATGCCGCCATAGTTTTTGCTAAATCGCCTGAAATAAGGTCCGTGGTTAACAAAGCCTCTAAATATTTTCACGTTTTGATCTATGACATAAAACACACCAGTTATAACCCACTTGTGATTTTTTTAACTTTTACTGTGTCTTAAAACAGCGGTTGCTAACAAATTGCTAAAAGGGACTACTTCCTTTGGCGGGGACTTTAGACGTCATCATTAAAAACGGGACATTTGGACAGCATTTCTCATGAAGAAGTGGATTCATAACAGCACAGATCATAATCAGCGAGCATGTTTTAAAATAAAGTTGTTTTCTAAATAAAGTTTGAGGACGCTTGGTGGTGGTGACGTTGATCTGCGACATGCTGTGCTGTAGTCCGTTTATAGCCTACTGTTAGCCTTTTATATCTGACGACTTTATTTAGGCTTCAAAATCTATAAATGTTGTGTTAACTTGTAAAGATTATCTTGATAGACAAAACGTGTAAGTGTCATAACCCTTTGTTAAACACAGAGCTTATTTTCTGCGATTTTCCAAAAGTCTATGGGAAAAATGCATAGGCTTTCAACCGAGGGAACCCGTGCGCCGCTAACTTCCGGGTTGGCCTACAAAAACGCGACATCCCTGGGGCACTCTATAATTATTTGAAACTTAGTAAAATGGCAGCTCCAGTAGTAAGGTGAAAAGATTTATCTATAAACCTTGATTAAGCAATTTAGTAATTAATTAAAAAGGAATTTATACCTGTATGATATTACACTGTAGCCACATTGGACCAGCGGTTTGAAAAACAGATGGCTGGAGGATTCAGCTACGGGTCCATCTTTCTGGTCAGACGCCGCAATACATTCAGCGCATGACTCTCACAGTGCATTATGGATATTCTCTATATCGGTTGTTGTGCACTTGTTATTGTGGTGCATTTGAATGCATTATTGTGGGTTTGAATGAGTGCACTCGATAACATCCACTATGGTTTCGGACACCACAGCTGCGTTGAAAACAATTTTGAAACAAAAATGTTGACCCAGGAACATGTTGAACTCAGCAATATCAGGTTATGCGGGAGGGGCTACATGATCTGCTCATTCATCAACTGAAAACAGACTAGACTAATCGATTCTTGGGATTTAAGAATCGATATCAGTTCATAAAAAATGAGAATCGATTAAAATCGAGAAATCAATATTTTTTACCCAGCCCTACTTTGTAGGCAGGGTTTGGGCATTAATGTAGCCTACCTTACAAAACTGATTTCGGACATACTTCTGAGGCAGCGTAACAGTTTAATGATCTACAGCAAAACAGAGTAAGCTTTGGTGATAACTAAGCAAATATCTAATTACTACACAATAGTAATTTCTTGCTAGAAATGAAAGAAGTGGAAAACATTGGATTAAAAAGTACATTTACATACAAACAGACCACCAACCGCAACTTTCAGATGACAACATCTTTATTTTTTTAGCTCAACTGTCACAGAATGAAAAGTACAGGATTGTGGGATATCAAAAGCAGTGAAGGATATATACTGCCTTCAAAAAATCGATCAGATGAAGGTATCTCAGGAGACGAAGTGAAGCTAACATTGGATTGGGACGTTCCTTGATGCCTTCCTACCTTGGAGTGCATCCTCCGAAGGCAGCATTTTTAAGCTTTCGAATGCAGCCCACTTCAAATGGCTGTCCCCTCAAATAGTGCCCTATTTAAGGGGATGTGATTTCGGACACAACCCTACAGACCATATGTAGCCACGTCCCTTTTCAGTGCTGAGTTCATTGTGTTCTGTCTTCCGGTTTGTATTTCCACAGAAGGAAGGTAAGATCCTACCGTTTTATGAATGAACCGCTCGTTTTAAAGACTTCCCGGTCTAATGACGTGTTATGACATCTGCTTCGAACATTACAATGCTCATGATAACTTTCCTTAACTGTAAACTAAGTAAATCCACTTCACCAGCTAATTACTCTTTGACAGGGATGCCATAGAAATATACAGAGCAGCTTGTGAAGGGGGAGGAGAATTTATACGTGCGTCAGGTTTTTCGGAGAGAAAGACTTCCGCATAGGATACACCTGTGTTGGATTCACAAGCTGCATTTTTGTGGTAGCTCTGTATATTTCTATGGCATCCCTGTCAAAGAGTAATTAGCTGGTGAAGTGGATTTACTTCGTGTACAGTTAAGGAAAGTTATCATGAGCATTGTAATGTTTGAAGCAGATGTCATAACAAATGTCAGTAGACCGGGAAGTCTTTAAAAAGAGTGGTTCATTCATAAATCGGTAGGATCTTACCTTGCTTCCTCGTTTCTCGCCTCCTCGTGGTGCAATTAGAGAATTGAGATGTCCTTCAAGATGACTGAGTTTGATTGGTTTCCGGGTCACAGGCTGGAGGATGTAGGAGCGAGGAAACGAGGAAGCATCAATTTGAGTATTGAGAAGCACCCTTGTACTAGAACTCGGGGGAAGCGCAACGACCCTAGTCTCAGCCTCAGATGTCACATTGGCTGAACGTCTGATGCATATGGCACACTTAACTGGAAAAACTTCAGGATTTTCAAAGTCGTCATCTGGTTGGTTGAATTCTACAGGATGTCCGGGAAACATGTCACGTTCATTAATGGTCCGCCTGGAAACAAACGCCGTGATGCCAAACCCCCCTCGTGGAAGAAAACCGTAATGTTTACAACTGTGAAGATGAGCGCTTTCCAGGATCAACTAAAGGCTGGATTTTCAAAAGTATGTGAAGTTCGCAGCTCCATTGTTGCAGTAAACTTGCACAACGTTCTTGAATGAACAATTTATTAGATGCACGCCGGTCTGTTATTGTAGGGACATCGACTTTACATCTTCATGCCCCTAAAAATGACGTGGAACAAAATGAACAAAACAAACTGTGATTGGTTGCATTACATGTCAGTCAGGTCTTTGGCCAATGAAAGCTGTGATTGAGTCCAGACCTTCTGCCGTCAGTCTGAAGGTCTGGCTACATGAGACTACAACAACCCAGACTTCAGAATCCAATATGGCGGCTCTCAGTGCATCAACCGTAGTGAAACAGTAGTAAAATATTGTTTATTAGCACTTCTGTTTGTCTGTGTCTCAATAATCTCAGTGGTCCACACAGTACTATCCAACCTCTATTTATGGACACGATACTTCGGCATTACCACCTTTTTATTTGTTTATTCCGAAAAGCAAGCACAACAAATGTTTGCCCGGATGCCAGTCAACTTGGGTGTGTCGTCATTCCCAGCTATGACATCCCTCCTTCAAGGTTAATGAAATGCAGCATTAACCAATTGTTAGCAACAACCTTTTCCCAAGAGAAGTAAAAGATTAAAAAAATCACAAAAGGGTGTTACTAATGTATTTTATATTAATTTTTCAAGCAAAAACCCATTAATTTAAGGGCGATGGAATCGGAAGTTCTAAAATGCTGACTCTTTTTCTGTGTTTTGGCCTATAAAAATATGTCTTCCCTGCAGCACTACTACTTCCAAGTAGGCACGCATAACCTTCTAAACCATCTCCCTCAGCCAGCGTGTAGGTAGATAGGAAAACATCAGTCATCTTTTTGGCTGGTATGTTTTCTAGGACAATGTCTTTTATTTGCTTACAGCAATAGCACAGAGCTTAATGTCAACATGCTTCTTATTAAAAATAGCTCTTGAAACACAAAAGTTGCAGGCAAAAAGTTTTAAAACTCTACCTACCCTTTTACTTGAATGCTTAGTACATTTACGCAGACATTAAATACATTATGAACAACATGTAGTTACGATACAGGGTAACGCTTTAGATTACAGCCCGGAAAGTACTGCGTAATTACAACGAATTTACAGCGTAACTCTCGATAATTATAGTGTAATTATACAGTAAGTACGTGTAAGTATAGGGGAACAATATGTAATATGTAAAGGAATAAAGGGGTAACAACAAATTATTTATANATTATGAACAACATGTAGTTACGATACAGTTATGTCATGGTGTATTATTCAAGATACCGATGGCTCATTTTAATACAGAATATGCAAAGAAATTTGTCAGAGGCAATGAAGGCAAATTCGAAAAGCCTCATGATCTTGACAGATCCAGTTTTGCTGGGAGATAATAACAAATGTAGGAATCCTTGAGAGATCAGCAGTATGTAATACAATGTAGTACCATGGAGAACATTCATGATTGATCACAGAACTTCCAGGTACATTCTAAACCTAAACCTGAAGCTAACACAGATGTATATTTGGTTTAGAGAGGAAGATTCAAAGTCTAAAAAAGCACATAGAAGGTTTATCTGGAGGGTGAAATACCAAGAGGAAGACTACAGTTTACAACAGTCCATTTTTACAACAGTCAACAGTTATTGTGGTGGAACAACAACAGAAATGTCACAGAGATCTTGAGTCTGTGAAGATGAACAATCTTCAGTGTGTGAACCAGGAGAATCTTCAGTGCGTGAAGCTGAACACTGTGAAATCTGTGGGCCTGTAGAGTCGGCAGATGGTGAGGTTTTTTCCTCCAGAGGAAGGTTCTGATATTCCTGCTTGAACTTTAATTGACTTTTACCTCTCTCGATTCTGATTTTGTCCACCAGCTGAAAAGCCTCCATGAACTCATCAATGTCAATGCTACCATCATTATTTGTGTCTGTGCTGATAACCAGCTCATTGATGACCTCGTCAGAGATCTCCATTTTCAGATAGGCACTGAGAAGTTTCAACGTCTGCCGGAAATCCTCAAAAGAGATGAGACCTGAGAGAAACAGAAACATACGCTATAGGACGGTGCTATGGAAATCCAACAACAATTTATCTATTCTCTGTAGGAATTGTCAACAGGGACGTCGCCATAAAATCAAAATGGACAATTCCTTTTTTTTTTCTTTTTTTTTAATTGCAGTGTTTATTATAAATGATTTATCCGTGGACATCATTATTTTATATACAACCTGTCACTCACATGAGATCACAGCAATAGCAAACCACAACAATCCAATCAATTCCCTACATTTTTTCTTGTTTGAGAAGCAGTCACTCAAATATATAAGTCACAATAGGAAAGAAATGACAATATCAACTTCCGTTTCATGCCATCTTTAAAAATTAGACCATGGTCACTTCAAAGACCTCCTCAGCATGCTAACAGAGAGAAATGTTGCACTTAATTTTTTTTTTTATGTTGCGTTGACTGATCTTGGACTTTATACTGACACCTACTGGAGTGGATGCAGCGTTACCAGACAGCCCATAATCTAAAAACTTTTTCTCTTCTTTTGACTGGAGTCTTATATGAATGTACATCCTTTTGAACATATATTTCAAATACACTGTTCATCTGTTTATGAGTAACACTTTACTTTAACAGAGTTTAACAGATTATTGGGGAAAAAATGTAGGGTGGGGGACAATCCATTGGTTGCTGATTGGATTTTAAAATGTGGACGTTGCACTCAAAAAAGAATGCAAGCTTGTAGTCGATTGTTGGGTTTTAGCTGACTGAATGATTGGAGAAGTCCGGTATATGAAGACAAGTGTGTACTATTTCACATAACCTTGATGATTAGTTAATTCTGAACACAGCCACATACCTAATTATAAAAGTAAATATATGTGTGTATACTTATGCAGTTAGTTATTCCAAGATTTTAATTTTTAAATTTTTCTTTCCTGAAATGTGTCACTTTGGTTTTCAGTTGCATTGCATAGGTTATGATTTTTACAAATGTGCGAAGGATTTGATGATTTATCTTTGTTTAATTTTTTACATCACATTATTATTATTATTATTATTACCTGCATATATTTTTTCATACCTGAATTATCTGTGTCCACTATTCTGAAAATGGTCTCCAGGGTGGAGCGATGTTTATACAGTGTCTCCAGCATACTCTGCTCAATGCACTGTAGTGAGAACAGAAGAGAGCGGTTTCTGCAAAGTAGCAACAGTATTTCGCAATACCAACACAGCAGACAGAAACATACATTTCTGGAAATGTTCAAATCAAGTGATCTTTCTTTACCTCAGAGCTGGGCCTTTTTAGGGCGAGATCCCGGAACCAGCCGTGGTAGTCCAGCATCCCATCAGTGGTGCTGGACACTAGCTGTGGTTGGAGAACTCTCCAAGGCAGATCCAGTTGAAGAACTCGCTCAATTACACTGGCCCAGTCGGATAAACAGATCAGTCCTATGATGGCATTGACATTAAGTAACTAAATAGTCTAAATTACATTTATATTCCATAGCTATTCAATAAAGAACATCTCTAGGATGCACAATACTGCAATACTGTATTAAAATATGCATTTTATGCCATACCTGTGTTCTCCTTATCAAGCTCTTGAAAGGCACTGAGAAGATCTGACTTGTGCACAAACAGTTGCTCTCGTAGGACTTTGAGAGCATTGTGCTCTGTGCGTTTTAAACTGAAAGAGCATCAAGAAATGAGCTGGAAACATGACAATGAACCTGTAACACAGTAACAACTGTATCCAAAATGACTGCAACACAACATCTGCTGCAGCTTTTCCAACAAAACTTAAAGGATTTGTTCACTTCAGAATTAAAATTTCCTAATAATTTACTCACCCCCTTGTTATCCAAGATATTTATGTCTTTCTTCCTTCAGTTGAAAAGAAATTACAATTTTTAAGGAAAACATTCCAGGATTTGTCTCCATATAGTGGACTTCAACGGGATTCAGTGGGTTGAAGGTACAAATTGCAGTTTCAGTGCAGCTTCAAAGGGCTCTACACAATCCCAGCAGAGGAATAATCTAGTGAAACGATCAGCCATTTTCTTAAAAAAAATTTTTTTTTAAATGATATATATATTTTAACCACAAGTGCTCACCTTGCACTGCTCTGCGATGCGCCGCGCATGACGTAATCAGGTTGGAAAGGTCACGCATGACGTAGGCGGAAATACCAAGCAAGTGTTTACAAAGCGAATGTGCAAAGACTGAGTCAAACGGCCTTTACAAAAAAAAAGGTAAAACAACGATGACAGACGATTTTGAAGTTGGAGGAGAAAATGAGATGGAGTTTTTCGCCCTACCGCGGTACTTTTGCCTAGGTCACGTGTGACCTTTCCAATGTGATTACGTAATGCGTGCCACATCGCAGTGCAGTGCAAGACAAGCATTAAAAAGTATATAATTTTTTTTTTTTTTAAGAAAATGACCGATCGTTTCGCTAGATAAGACCCTTATTCCTTGTCTGGGATCGTGTAGAGCCCTTTGAAGCAGCACTAAAACTGAAATTTGGACCTTCAACCTGTTGAACCGTTTTGAACTCTACAATATGGAGAAAAATCCTGGAATGTTTTCCTCAAAAACCTTAACTTCTTTTTGACTGAAGAAAGAAAGACATAAACATCTTGGATGACATGGGGCTGAATAAATTATTAGGAAATGTTAATTCTGAAGTGAACTAATCCTTTAAGTCATACCAAAAAACTAATTTGAAACTGAATGAAAATCATTCCCCTTGTTCAGTGGTTCTCCACTAGGGGCCTCAACCTAAAAGATGACTTAAGATGACTTAAAATGACCCAAAATAAGACAAAACAATTAATTCAACTACAAACAACTACAAATCAAGATATTTCTTATTTTAATTCAATTACATTTTTTTCTGATCTTGAAAAACCTGGATACATAAGGAAGCCTAATTTTAAAATTGTGATTTATAGACCTGGAAAAGTCTTGTAAATTAATCAAATCTTATAACTACAGAGGCATTTTTATAACGAATATAATTTTTTTAGTTATGTCAAGCTCTAAATTATTTTAGTGGGTAGAAATTGTTAGTAAAATATATTCTAAAAATCTTTATCCTTAATCCTTATTCAGTAAATCATGAAAAACGTGAAAAGTCATTGGGTCTTTGTATATTGTTGTGGACAATGGGGGGCCTTGGAGTTAAAAAGGTTGAGAACCACTGTTTTAGTCAAATGGCTGATGGTATTTTTGTTGATTACCTTTGCCGAAAGCTCAGTCCTCGAATCAAAGTGGTGGCCTGATACTGAACAAAGTAAGGCACAAGATCTGGACCCAGTCTGACAAAGGCTCCTCTGTTACTCCCAATCTGATAGTAGTTAGAGGCTGAAAAAAGGGTCAGGACCTGAAAATCAAAATACATGGAGGCATATAACATACACTGGGGACCCAAAAATATTTGGACATTGAAGCTACACTTAAAAAATGAATGAATGTCTAATTGGACAACTGAAACATAAGTGAACAATGAATTAATTATAATAAATTATTTTAGTATTTTTAAAATGTTTTTTTATTTTTTTTATTTTTTATATATTGTATTCTTTTTATTATGTTTCACAGCAATAAAAAAAATAAAAAAATAATGAAACTTTATAAAATATACAGTAACTGAGAACTTGCATTTCTTGAACAATGAAAGGGCAAGAATAACTTTCCTCTGAGCTCAGCTAGAGAATTACTATATTACTCACAGGACACAGTGTCCTAAAAACCACTCTAAATTAACACGAGCAGTCATAAGTACATGAATGTAAATGTAAATAAGACTATGTAACACTTTTAAATGAGCATGTTCATTTAAATTCAGTCCCTGTCTGACACATTTAAAACTAATTAAAAAAAAACTACCAAAAAAGAATTGTAGCTGAAATGACAAAGTCATAATTATTTCCTTCTCAAAAGACTAAGTCCTAAGATCACTGCATTGCTGACCTTACGATTGTGGCAAAACTCGTATCCATCCTGCTTGCACTCGTGTGAGCGTATGATGAGCTGGAGATTGTGTCTGTTCAGAAAGTCCTCTGTGATATCAGGACCCCAGTAACAACCTCCGCCACGGACCTCATTTGGAACGCAACCGTCCTGAGACATGGGGTCACTCCACAGCAGGTCCAAAATCTGATGACACGGAAGTATAAATATAAATGCAAGAAGAGATTGTAAAACTATTTAATTCAGAAATGTTCCAGATTATTAGCACATTTATCAAACTATAGTCTCATATTAACATAGAGATATACTTTCAAAACCTTTTGAACTTTATTATACTTTTATTATACTTTATTATACTTTTGTTTCTACACTGTAAAAAAAATTCCGTAGTTTTTACAAAATAATTTTGGCAGCTGTGGTTGCCAGAATAATTTTGTAAAAAATACAGAAAAACTGTAAACACATTTACAGAACAAACTGTAAATTTTACAGTATAAAACTGTAATTTAAGAAGATTTGAATGTAAACCAATAAATTCAACAATGCACACTACTAAAATCTGTTTTGTACCTTTAACATATACTGACAACCATCATAATAATGCAGATGGTAAAAGAGAAAGCCACATGAAGAATCAGAGTTCATCATTAGTAGCTTTTCCACAAGCTGAAGTATACACTAATATAAAGGAGGTGCAAAGAGTCATTCACGTGAACACAAAACACCATCATGGTAATCCACAACACTTACATAATGCAATGAACATTCATTAAACAACAGAAGATGTAACAAAACCCAAATGTACATAACTGATAACAAAAACTATTAAGAAGCATGATTATTTAAACAAAATACTTTCAAATGTGGAGTGTCACACAGGGAATTGTGGGAAGATCAGTTTACAGATTTTGACTGTAAATTATACATTGATTTTGTCTTTTTTACTTATAAAATGTTTTAAATTTTACAGGATTTTACTGTGAAAATTGCATAAATGTCTGGTAAGAGCTTTTACAGTTCTTCCCTGTATATAATACGGGAACTTACTGTTAACCTATTTACAATATTTTACCGTTAAAATCACATTCATTTTTTACAGTGTATGTAACTTTTTTTGTTCAATATTACAGAAACACAATTTAAATACATCATCAATCCTTCTTCCAAAACATGTTTTTGTCTGACCATGATTATACAGTTTACATTTTATGTTTATATTTATATTTCTTCATATCCGTAAATAGAGAAAAGTTGTCAAAGTGATGCGGAGATAGCATTTTTTTACTCAACAGGTGAGTAAGGTATTTTATTGAAAAGATAAATTGGCATGTGTAGCTCTCTAACAGAGTTCATTGTGAAGCATTATCTATTAAGAAGGGTCATTTCATCATAAGTTCATCCAGTGCTGTGATGGAATTTATTTTCAAGGAAGTACCGTGTCTATTAATGGGTACAGCTACAGTAACGTCTTCAGCTTGAGATCCTTTCCCTCTAAACTGGTTATATCTCTTAAGCCTAGTAGTGATGTTTTATGAGCAATAGGATAACCATATTCATCCGCACAGTCACGCAGAGCCAAAAGCACAACCAAAACAATGTTCTTCTGCAAAATGCATGCAGTTTTGTTATTTAAACTCTAGAAGGCCAAAAGTTACATAGCCAGCATCTCATTTCAGAGGCTGTGTCCTCCTTTGGTCGCATTTGAAGGCTGCATACGTCATCAAGGATGTCTTATTTAAGAAAAGTAACCGTAATAAAATTGACTGTTATTCCTCGTAAGGAGTAAATTCCTGTAATTTCTTTCTTACTTTGCAATCTAACGGTTACTTTTCTTAAATGAGACCACCTCGATGACGTATACAGCCTTCAAATGCGACCTCCGAAGGACACAGCCTTTGAAATGAGACACAGATATAGTGTCCCTTTAAAGCTGCAGTAGGGAGTTTTTAGAAAACGTTGACTTAGCCTGAAAATTTGAACAAGCACATCTCATAGGTCTCTCCTCCTTGCTCTCTGCTGCGCTACAGCCCTCCCTCCACAGCTCCTCCCCCATCACAATGGAGCCTTTGTCAGGCCTGTTTTGAAATTATCTTAGTTGTGTAGTTCTTAAAAAATGAAACAAATCAAGCAGGGATACTTACTTGTCAAGCCGAAATGTGGCTAACTCTGCATCGGTTTTTAATCCTTTCAGGACACGTAGCTCCCCCTACCTCGAAAAAGCCACTCCGATATTTACCCTCATTTTATTTCTGGCTCTATCTAATTCTTTCTTTTTGGCTTTTTTATCAACGTCATCTGTCTTTTTCCGTTTACCCGTCTTTATTTTATGAGCAGGTGCCACTCGAGGAATTGGCAGTTTGGATTGTTTGTCCGCCATAAGCAAAGCTGCGGCACACCGGTAATCTTGAATTTGAACGCCTGTACGCGCTGTGCATGAGAGGGGTGTGATCAGCGCGCACACGAGCTTGATTGACACTGCTAAGACACTCCTCCTGGCTCTGATTGGTTGTTTCTTACCGGGAGCGGTGTATTTCTGCAATTGGCAATAGGACCACTGGGAGGAGCCAGAGGAGCTTGATTTTTTCACAGATTATCTGTCTCATATTCTACTGTCAGGACATAATGACAGGTTTAACAAAATAAATTTTTACAAAAGTTACCTACTGCAGCTTTAATGTTTATTTTCATGCAACATCTTATCCAAAAGACTTCCATTGTACATTAAAGGGTTAGTTCACCCAAAAATGAAAATAATGTCATTTATTACTCACCCTCATGCCGTTCCACACCCGTAAGACCTTCGTTCATTTTCGGAACACAAATTAAGATATTTTTGTTGAAATCCGATGTCTCAGTGAGGGCTGCATAGCCAGCAATGACATTTCCTCTCTCAAGATCCATTAATGTACTAAAAACATATTTAAATCAGTTCATGTGAGTACAGTGGTTCAATATTAATATTATAAACCAACAAGAATATTTTTGGTGTGCCAAAAAAACAAAATAACGACTTATATAATGATGGCCGATTTCAAAACACTGCTTCAGGAAGCTTCGGAGCATTATGATTCTTCTGTGTCGAATCATGATTCGGATTGCGTGTCAAACCGCCAAACTGCTGAAATCACGTGACTTTGGCGCTCCGAACCACTGATTCGACACAAAAGATTCATAATGCTCCGAAGCTTCCTGAAGCAGTGTTTTGAAATCGGTCATCACTATATAAGTCGTTATTTTGTTTTTTTTGGTGCACAAAATATATTCTTGTCGCTTTATAATATTAATATTGAACCACTGAACTCACATGAAATGATTTAAATATGTTTTTAGTACATTAATGGATCTTGAGAGAGGAAATGTCATTGCTGGCTATGCAGGCCACACTGAGCCATCGGATTTCAACAAAAATATCTTAATTTGTGTTCCGCATGAGGGTGAGTAATAAATGACATTATTTTCATTTTTGGGTAAACAAACCCTTTAAGTGCAATACTATAAATGCAATTTCTGTTTTTTATACACTGAGGGATGAGTTGAAATTAATGCTTCAAAACTACACATGTATCAAATTAGTATAGTGGTTCTCAACCAGTGAACCAGAGCCCACAAGTTGGCCTCAAGATAACTCCATTATTAAAAAATGAAGACAAAATAAGCATCAAAATAAGCCCAAACAACCACAAAACATGTACCAAAGCAGATAACATCAATGAAGCCCACCTGTTTCCAATCATCACTGCCAGTGTCGATGATCTCTGATGAGTCTGGTTCAGATTCAGTGGACGGGGCAGAGCCCAGAATGCGGTGAGACTTGCTGAAGCTGGACATGCTAAACTCCGCTTGTCTACGGCGGACCTCGAACTCCTCCTCAGCTGTCCGAGCCACAGTCCTTGAGAAATCTTGAAGGGAGCGTCTCTGGAAACTTTCCCGAGCACCAAGCGGTCTGGGAAAGGTCATCGAGCCCCTTCTGTTCTTACAGATGTTCATCTCATCAAAACGTTCTGAATCTGCATATAAACTACTGCGGGATGGAGTCTTCTTCCTCGGAGGCTTCAGAGCAGAAACATACTATAGAAAGACAACAATCATATTCATCAGTTAAAAGAGGAGATGTTCAGGCTTTACCAACATGTAACGGTTTGTTTGACTCACTTTGTGTCTGTCCACTCGAGCTATTAGAGCGAGATCCGTGGTATCTGAGATTCCTCCATGGACTATCAGCACCCTGTGGTCGATTACTGTCACTAAGGGCAACCAGCTGAAGATCTTCTGGAGCAACTTGAGGATACGCTTCCCATGCAACTTAAAGGAATTGAACAGATGAGAGAAGCTCCTTAGATTCGTGGAAAATGCATATCAAATAAATTTCACCATAATGTGAAGCTCAGAGCAGGAATAGAGCATAACACATTACTGACGATGTTAATGACATATACTCATTATACGTATATTCAATTGTCTACTAAGGTGTCATATATGCAGTCAAATGCTTGTTCATTTACCACCTATAAGAGCCACCAGTCCTTTAAAATACTTGTATACATGTAGTATCTTTCCAATCTTAAGTAATGATCCATTACCATATATTAAAGGAGTCATATATGGAGTCATTTTATTCATTTAGCAGCTAGTTAGCCTGTTAGCATTCCACTGTACCGCCCACGTGGTACACATACCTTTCAAAAGAGACCAAAACCATGAATATACTCCAAATGGTTTAAGAACAGCATGCAATTTACTTTGGGTATGCCTTTTTTAGGCGTTTTAGTCAAATTTTACAGGAATGCTAAGGGATTAATAGCCACCAGTGACAGAGTGCAAGAATGTTTAAGGCCTTGGAGCCTTAACGTTGTAATCCTCTTACCAAGGACTGGCCAACATTCACTGTGAAAATAACTGCAGGTGAACTGACCAGAGTTTCCCCCTTTTAAACTGTAAGTCTAAGCAGGCCACGGGGAGTTAATAGGTGCTATTCTTGGAACGAAAGTGTCAGGATATCCCTTACTGTTTCATAATGGAGATAAACAGCTAACACCATATGGTAAACAAACTCTTAGGAACTTCAGGAATTGTAGAGCACAGACATTAGATGTAATTAATGACCTACCTTGTATTTTCCCAGCACTTCTTTGGTGAAGCCATACCTTTGAATAGAAAATGAAATGTTTTCACAAAAAAAAATTCATAAATAAAATTAAAAGTGGCAGAAGTTTTTTTTTTTTTCTTGCAGAAAGGGGAAAATCAAAAGACCATATGATTTGTGGACACTGAAAGATTAAGATTAATATCTTATTATGGTTATATTTTATATTGTAAACGTAAAGTGTAAATGATCACAATATGGTGCCACTTTGTGACCGATTCTCACAAAATTTAGTACACTGCCTCATCTAGACCAGTGGTTCTCAAACTTTCTGACTCCAAGGTCAACCTTTTCCTATCTAAGCTGATATGTACCTCTGGTACTTCTGCTGTAATTAAAAAAATAATAATCTGTTTGCTGATGCCCCCTAGTGGTTGGCAACCACTGGTCTAGACACTGTCTATTTAATTGGCTCATACATCTATGAACCAATTGAATGATTCAGAATTGTACATTTCCCGTCAAGAGAGTCAGAAAAAAAAAACACATGTATGAATCAGGAAGTAATAAAGGCAATAATGGTGCTTGGACCCTTAATAATAAATACATAAAGTATTGGTAAACAAGTTTAGTGTTGGTAACTTTATATTTACAAAGTTGAGGTACTGCAAAATACTTGTGGTGAGCAAAGTTTTAAGAATATATAGTATGTATGATTATTGTATAAATACTGTGTTACTGAATGCATGTGTTCAGCACATTTCCATTACCTTAAATTAATGATGTGGTCTTCATGGTTTCCTCGATTAAGATAAACATCTCCGGGATACACAAGCAGGAAAGCAAACAATATGAGCAGAATCTCTATGGAGTCTTTGCCTCGGTCCACAAAGTCTCCATTGAAAACGTAGGGTTTCTCCATTGACGGCATTCCATTCTGGAAAAATAAATAGACCACAAATCCATAGGAATAGATATACTTAAAGACAATCTCATAGATGAGTGTGAAAAGATTTAATACCTACCTTGTAAAATATTAGTAGCAAGTCCTCTAATTGTCCATGTAAATCACCTGTAATAAAGTTTGTAACTTTATTTCAAAGGGGCACTGAATACTGTTACAATAAAAAAGTTAAAAGGATGTGTCAGGCATTCCCACCACAAATAGTTATTTCTTTGCTATGGCATGTAGAGACTCGGTTGATATTTGGCAACCCTCTGAGCAACTTCCACGTTTCCAGAAGAAGCTGAAGAACGTAACGAGAGTGAAGCTGCTGCTTGGAGAAACCAGAAGAGTACATGGTTAAACACATCTAGTGTTATTATCTGACTGTCATATACACTCTATGAAATAAAGGGTGTTTAAGCTGCAATGCTACAGAAGAACCATTCTGGGCTCTCTCTCTCAAAAAAAAAAAAAACTCTCACTGTACATTTCTTAAAAGAACCGATTTTTATTCTTGGTGTGAAAAACATTTTGATAATCTGAACCAGGCCTGGCTCCACAGGGGGGCAGTGTGGGCCTGGCCCACCCAATCAGGAGCTTGGCCTATCCTGGCCCCACGCCAAATAACGATTGCAAAATTGGTGCTATGTTCAATTCAGCTCAAGATTTTGAGGGAGCTCGTGCTTTTCGGCCACTCTCTTGTTATTTAGAAACTAGAAAGCAGTATTAGAACGTGACAACGGTCTTCATAAACATTCAAACGATTTTAAACTGTTCAAGCACAAGAAGGCAAAAGGAACTCAATTCGGTACCCGCGTTCTGTTTTCAGTTTACATACACACAAAGCACACACACAGAGAGCTGCGTCTCAGACAGTGTGCCATTAACTGATTTCTCTTTTGCGTCTTAAATGTACAAATACACACAAAATGCCAACTTTTGGTGAGTATCCTTGTAAGCACAGTCTTAACTGAGTTAAAATAAAAAGTATTAATGAATGTAAACAGATGGGAGAAAATTTGATGTGTGTCAGATTCGTGCATTTGGTCTTAAAGTGACAGTAGCTTAATATATTTGCTGCTGTCTTGTGTCATTAATCTTAATAAAAAATGCTCTTGACTGAATAACTTGTTTAGCTTTAATAGGATAAATATATATTTAATTTATACATTATTGTATTTCATGATAGTACCTTAAATCTGTTAAAGGTGCAATATGTACGATTTCTGTCCGCTAGAGGCATGACGGCAAGATTGAGCGCGGAATCTTGGGACATGTGGTCTTCACTTCACAGCTGGTGCAAAAGAATCGGGATAGGACTCAGGAAGAAATCATGTTCATGGATGCGATTATTGACATTACTGTAGTATGAAGCAGAGCAGGACCGAGTGTTGTGGGAGCTGAACGAGGCCGCTGGAGCGATTGATCAACACACGCCTCACGAGCAGCGGAACTTTTATTATGCCGCAGTCGCCGGCGCCGCTTCCGCTTTTCCGGTCATGAGTATGAGGTAACACAGCTCTGTTTATTATTAGATACATTTGAGAGTGTTGAAAATTATGTTATAACGTTACTCTGTGCGTATCATGGAGAAAATTCTGTATTACTGTTACTAAAAATAAAGCTGCATCTGATTATGCTATGTTAGCTACTTGACAAAATTGTGTTTTTGTCTGAGGCATGGTAAAGCATGGTACTCGCAAAAAAAAAAACATCAAGAAAATTTGATTTAAACAATAAGACTAAACGTGTTGAGCTATATAACAATAATTCGTTTTCTGTCTATAAACGCAACCAAACAGTTGTTCCCTTGCCTATTAAAACATGTAAATATTAAAGCGTCTTTGGTGTTTCCATGGTTTTTACAAAATAAAACCGGAAACCGAGGGTAACGCGGGTATGACGCAATTGACAGGCGACTCCTCACACGTCCCGGAGCCTTGTTTAAAATTGCAATTTTCTCACGATTTAAAAATAGTTGGAAACATTTGGGATATTGTAAGTACTCAAGTGAACAAAATATATAACACTGGCCTATGGATATTTTACTGCATAAATCTTACATATTTCACCTTTAATTAGTTTTTATTTTATTAATGACTGTTTAATTGTCTTAACGTTATTTATTAAAATACTACTTTTTTATTTAGATTTATCTTGTGTGTGTGGCGGGCCAGTGAAATTTTGGCAGAGCAAGTAACAAATAAACTCCTTTTATATATGTTTAAATATAGTCTCTTTTAAGACCTGCCTCTTATGTTATAAAAATAAAGTTACAAAATCTGTTTCGAGGAAAAATAAAATAATGTTAAAACTCCGGCCCACCAGGAATGTCACTTGGCCCACCTTCTCAAAGCTAAAGCCGGGCCTGATCTGAACATCCTTTTTCCCACTATAGATAACCTTGTGTGCAATAGAAAGGTTCATTCTCAGCTTTTAAAAATATATTTATAAAAACATTTTGCTAACGTGTCCATTAGGTTATGAAAACGTTATTTCTGAATGTTCTCTTAATTTTCAAAATGCCTGTTTTTTTTTTAATGGTTTAAAACTTTTTTCTCGGTTATGTTAATGTTCAGGAAACATATAATTTTGCAAACATTACTTTAAATGTTCTCTGAACATTCTGAAACAAGTAGTAACATTTAAAAAACGAGTACGAACATCCAACTAAAATGTTTCATGAACAATGTATAAATAATATTTTCGTGCAAGTTTTGTAAATAATATTAAAGGCCAGACAACTCTGAATGAACATTATATAATGTTACTGGAAGAATGTTTGCTCAACCTTGCCCGAATGTTAACCAAAGTTCTGAGAATGTTCCCTGTTAGCTGGGATGGATGTTAAACCTTCTTTGTGATACCGTATATCCCAATAAAGAAAGCTTATTTTAAGAGTGTACCTAAAAGATATTTGAATGCATCCTCGTTGAGCACCTACTTGTTTGTTTTTGAAGGCCTCTACAAGATCAGCAACCTGATCCATATCTAAAGGAAAAGTTAGCCGTGGGCCAGAGTAGATGTCTGGCACATCAATATTGATGTAGCTGAAGTATCTCTCCCACTCTGCATCTCGGCAAACCTCGTTTTCTCTGAAGATATGTGAGATCAGATTTCCTACATGGAAGAAAACACAGGATGCTTTTAGCATGGATTCCAGTGGAAAGCTGTATATATGGTATGTGTTTACTTGCAACAGCTTCTTTTACGTTCACTGCTGGATGGAGTGAAGTTATCCATCAGGTAACCAAGAAAATTGTATAACTACATGAGGAAGAGAGAAAATAAAAAATTAGGCAATCTATCCATGGATATAAACGAAGTATTCCATTCATCCATCCATCCTCCATCTCTCTGAAAGTTTATGATTAGATTAAATTGGATTTCATACTTTCATCTGGTCTTGTAGGTCTGCGTACTCCATGGACTGGAAGATGTTCCAGGTGTATCTGCGTCTCATTTCCATGCGAGCCGCATACTGTCGGTACCAGCGCTGGATCAGCACCGCTGCTTTCATTGCTTTCAAGAGAACATGACGCAGGTTTTTACCACTATCAGAGTACTTTTTTTATTGCTTAGATTCATTTAAATTAATAATTGAATTAATTTATCATAAATGCAATAACTTTAACAGGTCTGGCTTCTAGAATCACACCCAATTCAGAGACAGATTATTATGTCAGATCTACTGTCTTATCATATAACTATGTGTATAGTATGCACTACTAAACAACAGTTAAACAAATGTCATAGTGATCATAAAAGAGGGATTTCACTTACTTCTGGCTGCTGCAGACAAAAAGAAAGCATGTTGAGAATGTAAATGAGTTACTTATATATTGACATTGCACAAAAATAATTGACAGCCGTGTTGTAATTCAATAGTTGCGAGAGATAAATAAGGTTTTACACAAGCTTTGCCGGACTGGTAAAATCTCACCTGGGATGACATTTCCATCTGTTTTAAGAAGAAGAAGTCATTAAGGTCAAGTTAAATTCTAACTAAATAGTCTTTGAATAAACAGTACTCAAACATACAGGCCTATATCCTTCTTTGAATTACACTAGACATTCATATAAATGTTTTTAGTAAATATTTTACCTTTGTCATATCTTTTATTGAATTCACTGTTTTTTGAGACACCACACCCCATGGCTTCTCCTGAATGTAGAACACATGAAAGTCAGTATAACAAACACTTATCATTTAACACCTGTATCAGACTTTATGAATCATGCACAATAAATCATATTTTATCTATTTAATGCAAATCACATACATAAATATAAAGCAAGGGAACATGTTTTTATATTTAAAATGCTTAAGAAACCATAAACTGTGAAATAAACAACACTTAATATGGTAATACACAATATTATTAAATACTAAAATTCAGGTCTTAAATCTAAAACAGATCTACTAAACACTCAGAAAAAGCTGTCACTGCAGCAGCACCCTTTCAAAAGGTACACATTTGTACCTTATTACCCTTAAAGGGATAGTTCACCCAAAAATGAAAATTCTATCATCATTTACTCACCCTCAAGTTGTTCAAAATGTGTATAATTTTCTTTGTTCTGTTGAACGCAAAGGAAGATATTTTGAAGGAAGTTTGTAACCAGGCCACTTTGGGGCACCATTGATTCCATAGTAGGAAAAAACTACTATGGAAGTCAATGGTGCCCCAAAACTGTTCAGTTTAACACATTCTTCAAAATATCTTCCTTTGTGTTCAACAGAACAAAGAAAATTATACACATTTTGAACAACTTGAGGGTGAGTAAATGATGATAGAATTTTCATTTTTGGGTGAACTATCCCTTTAAGGTTCCATATTATTACCTTAAATGTAAACTGTACATATAAAACCTATTGAAAGGGTTCCGCCCCAGTGACATCTTCTGTACCCTTTTTCTGAGCGCAGTAAATCATGAGATGACAATAAAAACAAATCTTGTACAATATTGCCAAGCTTTTAACATGAATTCAGGCTACACCAAATGTCATGTTGTTGTAGACGTTAATGAGATCCAGAGAGCGAGTTAATCTGGGTTCATTGCTGTCTCGCACTGGCCTCAATCCTCCTTACAGAGCAGACGACGTCAACATGCACCTGTGCTTCTGTGAAAGCCTACAAGCTTCAAAGTGTGTCAATCATGTCTCTGCTTCACTCTAAATCAGCTTCTTATTTATTAAAATAGTTTCAAAACTAATGGCTAACTATCTCCGAATTTTTTAAATCATCAGGAGTCAGGTTTTTATTTAAGGAAACCCTGAACTAGGGATTATGGACTATGGATTTATAGACTTGTTTGTAAGGAAGGTTATTCATTAGCTCACCAGACATCACAATAATTTAGTGTAAAAAACAGACATGCAAGTTTTAAAGCTTGCTAAGAAAAAAAGGTTCAGTGGGGTTTTGTATCGGTTTTTTACTTAATCTTAAAGAACCCTTTATGCCCAAAAGTTTCTATATAAGGAAAAATTTCTTAAATGATCGCATAATACTTTCATGTTTCAATTTTGTCTAGTGATAAGAATGTTTACTAGCTGTTTATTTCATAAAACTTAATCAAAATTAAAAGGAATTTAAACAAAATTAAAACTAAATCCATAAAAGATTAAGATTTTGTCATTACAGATCACCATTAAATTAGTTGTAGTTTATAGTACCTTTTCTGTGTATTTCTTTGAATTGAATGTTAATATGAAAGGTATTGTAAACAGTGGCAGCAAACAATTAAGCCATAAAAGGTTACAGCAGTAGATGACAAATCAAAGGTACACAACCCCAGCATGGGTGAAACTCACCTGGTGTGTTTCTTTTCTAAATCCCTGAAGCTTTATTTCCACAACATGTCACCCAAAGGAATGTATCCGCCTGGTGTACTCCATTGGTGCTTGCTTGAATTAGTCAATGCGAATAGTAGAAACGCAAATTAATCAATTTGCGATGACACAAAGCAAGCATAGTCACAGGTTTCCCCATATCCCCTGAGACCTTCAATGTCCTCAGCAAAATGGCTCTAATTTCATTCAAAAATGAGAGAAGACCTTGTGTCGAGCTCCTGAGGCCTTCAGTGTGTTTGTTCTCTGCTTCTTAACAGTCTTCTGCTGTGTAGCTGAATTAAGTGAACAAGCCCCAAGGGATTAAGGGTAATAGCCTGATGCGTCTGGACTTTGTTTAGGAAATGGCACTTTCCCAAAGAAGGAAGTCTGGACAATGTTGATGTGTAAAGTACTGCATATGTAATCAAAATAATGCAAGATACAAAAATAAATAATTTGAGGAGAAAGCAGGTTTTGTATTGATTTTTATCATTTTATGTGTATGAGATCTGAGCGGTCTGGGAAGGAGATCTGTTTTAAAAAATCTGATCTAAGCTTAGTTGTGTTTTACATGTATAAAAGGGAGAATTCACAATGCATGATTTTTGATTTTTCAATATTATATTACAGAATTGTACATAATCTGAAATGTTATTAAAAATAACTGACAGCACGTTTTAATTAAAATACACTAAAATGTATGTGTGAAATGATTTTGTTATACTACGAGAAGCAGCCTTACATTATGAAATTTAAAAAATAACACATTGAATGTTACAATTTGTTATAGGTTTTTAATCATTGCAGTATGTTTTATTTGTGTCATCATTTAATATGAAATATTATTGATTAATCCAACCTTACATATCTGATCAACTGTGATGTTTTATTTCAAAAAAGTTTATATAACAATAGGCCGTCATCTCTACAAAATATTTCATGGTCAAATTACATTTTTCATTGAATAACATCAGTTGTGGAACAATAAAGTTATTAGTAGGCCTATTATGTGTCCTAAAATCCCAAATATGTTTTATGTCATGAAAAATGCTATGAAAGTGATATTCTTCAAAAGCTTATTTAAAGGGCTGCGCTATAGAGAAATAAAATCGATTGAAACAATATGGCTGTCATGTCACAAGCGCACAGGGCTCTCCCTCACCGTCACTCACATCTGAAGAGGTGTCTTGAGACTCACATAAATACACCACCTCGGTAGTCAGTCTTTATCTGGCCTTAAAGGGTTAGTTCACCCAAAAATGAAAATAATGTCATTTATTACTCACCCTCATGTCGTTCTACACCTGTAAGACCTTCGTTCATCTTCGGAACACAAATTAAGATATTTTTGATGAAATCCGATGGCTCAGCGAGACCTGCATAGACAGCAATGGTACTTCCCCTCTAAAGTCAAGTCAAGTCACCTTTATTTATATAGCGCTTTTTACAATGTAGATTGTGTCAAAGCAGCTTTACATTGATAACTGGTACATAATTTTGGCTGCACAGCAGCTCTTAAAAAATTGTGTCAATGCAGGCAGATCAGAAGCACTGTTGATTAAATGTCAAGAATACTGTTGAATATCAAATGTCAAGTCAAATGTCAAGTGTCCCCAACTAAGCAAGCCAAAGGCGACAGCGGCAAGGAACCCAAACTCCAACCGGGGACATCAGGTGGCAAACAGGTGGCAAACAAGTGGCAAATAGGTGTTAAAATGGAGAAAAAAACCTTGGGAGAAACCAGGCTTAGTCAGGGGGCCAGTTCTCCTCTGGCGAACAGAGATCCATAAAGGTACTAAAAACATATTTAAATCAGTTCATGTGAGTTCAGTGGTTCTAACTTAATATTACAAAGCGACGAGAATATTTTTTGTGCGCCAAAAAAAACCCAAAATGACTTTTTAACAATATCTAGTGATGGCCGATTTCAAAACACTGCTTCAGAACGTTATGAATCTTTTGAGTCAAATCTGTGATTCGGATCGCGTATCAAACTGCTGAAATCATGTGACTTTGGCTCTCCGAACCGCTGATTTTAGTTCGTAATGCTCCGAAGCTTCAAGAAGCAGTGTTATGAAATCGGCCATCACTAGATATTGTTAAAAAGTCGTTATTTTGTTTTTTTGGCCCATAAAAAATATTCTCATCGCTTTATAATATTAAGGTAGAACTACTGTACTCACATGAACTGATTTAAATATGTTTTTAGTACATTCATGGATCTTGAGAGAGGAAGTACCATTGCTGTCTATGCAGGCCTCCCTGAGCCATCGGATTTAATCAAAAATATCTTAATTTGTGTTCTGAAGATGAACGTCTTACGGGTGTAGAACGACATGAGGGTGAGTAATTAATCACATTATTTTCATTTTTGGGTGAACTAACCCTTTAAAGGTTTTGGATTCACCAGTCACTGTCTCATTATCTGGATTTTTACCTGCTTCTGCTACACTGACTTATCTGTGCCTTGTGGAAAGGATTTATTTGGAAAGTGTGACTATATTTACCTGTTTCCTCACATGTTTGGACAACTAATCAAGTATCTGCTTCAGTTAAGTGACTAAGAAAATTCTGTTTCCCTTAACGAAGTTTATGGCGTACTGCCCAGTTTTTCTGTTATATCTATCTGCATAAACCTTGATGTTAATCCTGCAGACAATTACTGCACTCTCTCTGCCAACCTCTCTGCCAACCTGTATGTTCCTATCTGAACAGAGTATCTGCATTTCTGTTCAGTCCCTGTGAAATTCTACTACAGTAACAATACTTGTCTGTATACTTACCAGTACTACTACTTGCCATTCGCATGTCACCCAGCATACTTGCCAGTATTTGTTTGCTGTTACTGTTCTGAATAAAACTCCCACAGCTGGGTCTAACCTCATTCAATTTGATGTGTCGTTACAATGGCCGTTACAAAGTGCTTTTTTTAATTTTATTTTTTATCAAATTGCAAAGGCTGCAAATTAATTAAATAGATATGCACTGTAGGTTTCCAAGTGAAGCATGACACTGTGTTCATTTACAAGCAAGTGATCATGATATGGTGATTCAGCATCTCAGTGGCTTGGTTTATTTACGGTGAAGACGCTGCAACCAAAGATGCTCTCAAACCAATCTGACCACTGAAACATCATATCATGAGCTGTACACGTGTAAATGAACAGTGCTGCATTTCACTCAAACTCACAGCAAGCATTTGCTGACAAGCTTGATGGTTTAACATTTGAAAATTAAGACTTTTTTTTTTTACAATACAATTATGAGTTTAAATTTATTTAATCACAACAAAAAATAACATGCATTATTTATTATTTTATAGTCATCTTAAATGGGTCAAAAAAAGTGGGAATTTGGTCTTTGAAAGGGATTTGAGCTCTTGTAATGTGACAACCCAAATTTTTCCATTCAGCGCTAAAAGGATGGCTCGCATTCAAATAGGTCTCCAGAGTAACAAGTCATTTTTCAGCTTTTTCAGTCATTTTTATTTTTTTTATGCAGATACACTTCCATACAAAATTACCCCAATCTTTCTAGAATGATTCATTCTTTCAAAATAGTTTTCGTCTAGTGCATTTTTTTTAAAATTTGTAACGCTGTTGTTGGCTATATATTGGAGCTCTCTCTCCCCCCCAATATCATGCAGCCCTACTTTACAGCTATTAAAGGGGACTTATTATGCAAAAATCACTTTTTTAAGGTGTTTGAACACAGATGTGTGTCCACAGTGTGTGTGTAAACAACCAGCCAATAATGGTAAAAATCCACCCACTCTTTTTTTTTTTATAATCTCTATAAATCATAAACAGTCTCTCCAAACAAGCTGTTCCCAATTTCCCCCAACTCATAGGTAAGAGTAGGGGTAAGCCCCACTTATGATCTGCCCTATTAGCTTAGTTCCTCTCTTGAGTGAGCTGTACACATGTCTGCCATGTTTATCTCCTCGCCAGAGCGTTTAACAGCAGCATTCAAGAAATGTATTCTTATTAAAGCTACTAAAGTTATTTAATCAAGAGCAGTGAGTGATTTTCTGTGTTCCATTTGTTTTCTGGTTCATAACAGCATATACAGCAGTAGGTAGCCTACTGTATGTTACGCTGCTGCCTTCTGTCACTTTAATACACAGATCTAATAAACACATGCAATTTCTTTCCCGGATGTTTACATTAACGGACATAACCAACTGTGTTTGTGAACTTTGTGTTTTTGACACAACCTTATTCGACAGTATAAGTGCAGTAAAACATGTAAGAGAAATCATTTACAGGATGCACAGTTTGACAGTCAGCTTTCTTCACGTTCACGTGCTTCGGATGTGTGCGCTCAGAAAACCATATATCAGAAGTTTAAACACATGCAAATAATTAACTTTCATGATGACGAAGAACTGCAATGTCATCATGAGAGTGGCCACAATCAAAGCCAAAAAGATGTTTTGTTAGTTTTTAGCAGGCATGAGTTGTACAGGCTCCTTCTGGAAAACAGGGTGGGGAGAAGCAGCTCATTTGCATTTAAAGATACATGCACAACAACAGCATGTTTTTCCTTACACTCAAAATGGGCATTTACAACATGGTATAATAAATGATTTGTGGGGTATTTTGAGCTGAAACTTCACAGACACATTCTAGGGACATCTGAGACTTAAATTACATCTTGTAAAAAGTGACATAATAGAAAATTAGACTCATTTCCAATGTAAAAAAACATGAAGAGAAGCAGATATTGTTGGGTAGTTCAGAATTTAGCTGTGTTGATCAAGAGATCGGCTCGTTCCATCACACACACATCTGTGAACAGAAAGGAAAGGCCATTAACTGTAATAAGACTGCTGACTGTTAAGTTTCGAAAGCACAGAAAAGACACGAGACCCAGTTATTCACCCCAATTCTTGTGATGCTCCTTACAACATCTGACAGACAAAAAGTCAACTGAGTGTTGCAAAATTCCCTTAGTGTCACAATGACTTCAGAGAAGCTATAGCAGCCTCTTACATTTTGATAGAAATGCTGTTTCATCCAACAAAAACAAAATGTTACCTAATCTGCCGACTATACTTCCTCAAATGACACCACAAAACATGATGGTGGTAACATAAGTAAAGTAAATCTAAAGTGAATCTTGAGAGATATGTTTTATGTAAATATGTGGAATTGGGTAGTGTTATGGCTTGTTCTTACATCTCTGACAACTGTTGTGTACTTCTCAGGTGTGGCGGCACTCATGACGGTTGTATAAACTGTGATCCTGGAAGGAAGAACATACTCACATTAAAAGGCTTTATTACAGAAAGTGAGCTGAAGACACAAGCATTTAACCTCCCCACAACCCTACACCAATGTTCCAACTGCATTAAAGCTCTTTTATTAAAAAACAACAAAAAGCCTTTTTTACTAACTATATAGAGATACACACAAAATGTTGTCCATACATGTTTGGTTGATTTTTTAAAACATGTCTATGCAGCTGAATCCATGTTATACTATAAACTTAATGAAATTAATTAAGAATTATGTCTTGCAGTCAGTGACAGAAATGTACTTTTCCATTACATTGATTTCAAGGAGCATTTCTACCCTTATAAAGACTTTTTTCCCCTAATCTTTAATGTCAAGTTCTTACATTAAATCAATAAATTTGATTAGAATAAGATGCTAGGGCCCCAATTAAATGAAACCGGTATTGATAAAATTATTAAACAGTTACATAAAATCAATATCCCAGTTGCAGTAATGCCAATATTCCAGACAAAATAGTACTTTTGTTCATGTGATATTGAAATAAGTTAATTATATATATAAAACTTTTCACCCAAACCCCCATCATTTTCCAACTTGCTATTTTGAGGTGAAAATGAGGATCCAATCTGCAATACCAGTTGCTGTCTGTAAATTTTCGTTTTCAGTTTTCGTTATGTATGAAACGAGGGCAAATATCTAACAATGTTGAGTTGTGCCAGCGGAATAAAAATTTTTTTTCTAGCATTCTAGATGAAACAGACCAAATCCTCTTCTTTTTCTTCTCTGTATTTCTTCTATGCTCTAGTCTCCTCATTTAGCTTTCTAATAAACCTGCCATTATATACTATGAATACTGTTGGCTTTGTGACAAATTGCTTTTGTTTCTATATTGTAAGTTACTTTAGATAAAAGCATCGGTAACACTTTAGTATAGGGAACACATATAAACTATTAACTATGACTTTTCCCTCAATAAACTCCTAGTTTACTGCTTATTAATAGTTAGTAAGGTAGTTGTTAAGTTCAGGTATTGGGTAAGATTAAGAATGTAGAATTAGGTCATGCAGAATAAGGCATTAGTATGTGATAAATGTAAATGGATATCATCATACGGTTACAAAGAAAGAACACACTAGTACCACATGACATTATAACAACTTTGACAAACAATGATAAGTTAGTAAAGAAAGATGTGTTTAGAGTCAGTGTTGAGTTTGGGCACCAGACATGAAAGAGGGTGAAAGTTCAACAGATATCAATGCTTGACTGTTCTTACAGCCGAGTAGCTGAAACAATGAGTGTCTGTGAAGCAGTGTGAAAAGGCAGAGGCTTCACAGGACTTGTTTCTGCGATCTCTTCAGGATAATACCTAAATTTTGCATGTCTGGTTAAATCCTAATATTAATAACCTCCATGAGGAAGTACAGTTTATTTGTACTACTGGTTACCACATTCAAGAACTGAGATCTCTACGTAAGGTCATTACATAACCATGAAATATCATGTGATGTGATGAACTGTCCTACTTACCCATTACATACTGGATTCACGGATAAAACCTGTAAAAATGAAAATGATATGGTCACTGAATCAACACATTTTTTCAATAAATTATTTAATGTAAGTGCATACAATCATAAACACAGGTCTCATTAAAGAAAAATCTTCAGATCTTTTTGATATCCAAATGCAGAAATTGATTATGATTGAATGCTTTTACTTTAAAAAAAAACATTTTAAACTATGAACATATTCAAGTTAATATACAAGCACATTTTATGGCACATTATGTACTGTAGAACAGAAATAAATGGCATAACTATGACAATAATAGGCAGCCAAAATGGATTTGTTCATATACCTCATATAGAGAATCCATACTTATATGGTTTTGACCAGTGGCATTTAGTGCTTTCATTGCCACATCTCTAGAAAACAAAAAAAGAAGAAGAAGAAGACCAACAAATGTGAGAGAAAATCCATAATTTGTTCACTTGAGTAAATAATCCTCATTTATCCTCTCATGTTATTGATAAAAATGTATTGTCTGCTTGCCTTCGATCATCTCGTTTAGGGGCGGGTAGCCAATGGTCATAATTTGTTTCAACTCTATACCAGCTAAAATAAGCAAGTCAAAATCACAAGTTTAGTAATGTAAACACTTTCAGGAAACACTAGTTTTATATAACAGAATGTTCAAATGGAAGCCTATTGTCGCATTGTCATCACTTTTGTCTTTCATTATAACATTTTTATATCATTTAAAAATCATGGTTGGTGCTTACTTTCCATTAAGTGGATCCAGGGGCCAGATGTCAGCTGATCCTCCCCTGTCTCTTGTGACGACCACACCCTCACCAGCATTAACACCACCCAAAATGTAATAAACATCTGTGATGATCGGCACCTTGGCCAGCCTCACTACTGCATCCTGGAAATCCACAGCTGCTTCAAGAGTCTGAAGAGCACCAAAAAACACAGATTTAGTCAATGCAAAGTCACTAAGTAAATGCAACATAATTTGAAATACTGAATTGTATGTTGAATGTTTTATACATGTGTTCTCTCACCTCTCGAATTAGCCAGCTAACTGGAGAACTTTTTAATAAAACGGCTGAAATCACATTCTCCCACCAATGTCCCTTATCTGTGGAAATACAGACACAATAAAATCTCAATTAAGATCTCAATTAAAAAATTTTAAAAAATAAACCTACTGCGTTCGTTGCCGGAGACTGTAAACTTGTTGGGGCTCTGTCCTGTCCACAGCCCAACATAACCAGCAAAAGTGGTTCCTCTGTACGCCACCTGGAGAGAAACCATTTTCAGATTTAAGAATATAATATTCACGAGTTCACACTTACAAATGATTAGATAGAGTAAAAGAGTATTTGGCGTGCAGTCTAAGGGGAGGGCTCCGAGCTCGAAATCTGGCCCGAACCCAGAGCACTCCCCCTGTATCCCTGGCTGGGATAGGAGCCATCCAGTAGTGGCAGAGGGATGCAGAGGAACATAGGCGAGTACGTATACATAGGCCTTCTCTCGTGCTGATTGGATAGATCCTTTGAACGTGAACTTTGCTAATAAAACATCATTAATATATAAAAATATACAAATAATAATCACAACATTACCTTTCCATTTTTCATGAAATGTACATCTAGAGTTAGATTTTTGAGCACATCGTGAGGATAGTCCAGGTTTCTGCCATGGAATATATTGCCCTTTGTATCCTGAGTTACAATACTGGTGCAAAACCTGAAAAAAAGCAAAGCAAAGCAACCAGCAATGTTCAAAAGAAGTGTTTTACTAAAAAGTGCAGAAACAGTCAACAGCCATACAGTACTTACGCAGATACTTCATAGGCAAAGTTCAGCAGGACGATATCTGAAATGTCAGTCCCATAGAATGATGCCATTCCCTGTATTTCTCCAGCATACGGCTGTGGGATGTATTTCTCCAAAGCCTCCACTATGGGTTTAACGGCAACATGAACCCATTTGGGAACAGTCGAGCTGCAGAACAGGGTGTTTAAGACATTAATGTGCTGTGGATCTGGGATGATGACAAACAATGACTAAACTTTACCCCGAATGTCTACAAAGTACAAAACAATTGTGAATATAAAAACGAGAGGGGGAATGTCAGCCTCAGCAGCGCTTTACTTCGTGATTCGTGTATGTTTTGCAAACTTAAACTTTGGTTTTCTGTGACAGCTGACAACTTGTCAGCTAGTAGTGATCTAATGTCTAACATAAATCTGGTCAAAACTGCAAGAATAGCATCGTAAGCAACTTTTTCTCGTAGAGCGCGTGCGGTTATCAGACTATTTAATACTCACTCGATCACTTCAGATGCAGCTTTTCTCAAGAAATTAATGTCATAGATGTTCTTCAGAGGAGCCCATCGCTGAAAGGCAGGCACGTCCAGACTGATGTTTACCACCGGGGGAGAGAAATCAGCTGTCGATACGCTGAAAAATGTCACGCCGAGAAATAGACAAATCTGAAGCTTCATGGTGAATGCTGAACACTAACTGTCCTTGTGATGGTGACATTTGAATAAGCGAAACAAAGACTCCTTCGCACTGCCCAACTTCTGTTTTTGAAAACAAGGAACTGGAGTGATTGTTATTACAGTAACACATTAACCACAAGGGGGTGGTGTCCACTGTGTGAAATCAAATTCTCATAGCTTTGGTGGTTCGAGAAGCTTCGTTTGTCCGATTAATGTGTCCAAATGCTGGTAATGGAGCCTAAAAAGAAACGCTGATTTTGCGGGCACGTCTTGAGAACTGCATTACAGTTTGTGTTTGTATATTTTTGACTGTCACACGTCGCATTGGTTCACATAGAATATTTTTTCCCTATGGGACTTCTGTGGTCGCAGATTGAGGAAACGCAGAATTACTCACAAACAGATGTTTTTTTGCACTTTCTGGCACTAGTTGCCTGGCGACTGTGGTAAACACTTGTACTCATAACTTTATTCAGACTTTATGCACGTTTTTCTTGCATAGTGACTCATGTCTAAAAAAGAAAAATATTCAGAATATTGAAGAAAATGTTATAATTAACTTTTTAACGACGCTTTAGTGTCAAGTAGCGATCTTATGGAATAAATAAGTAATCTTACAAAAACAGTTTTTTTTTTTTTTTTTACTCTACAAATTAGTAGAAAGTTTTGGATCAGTTTACTTTTTTTGTATGAATTTTAGCATTTTATTCTTTATTTATTTTTTACTTGTTTAATTGATTTTTAAATGTTTTCAATGACTTTTGGACTTCAAACCTTCTTTTGTGGATGGATTTAAAAGAAATAAAGTTGAACAAACATAAACATGGACTCTTAATGATGATGAACAGAAAAGGAAATATTGTATAAAATTATATCAAAGTATGAACTAACATGTGCAATACAGTAAATATGCTTAGACTACCCTAAATCAATGGAAAGACGTGCTGTCCCAATCACCCAAATGTTACCAAAAAAAAAAAAAAAAAATGGTTTTGCTCAGTTTACCCTCCTGGGACCCGGGAATAGACTTTTGCCCTCTGTAGTGGACATTATATTTTAGTGATATTCTCTGACTTCATACATGTCACAGTTTTAAGTCTGGATGTCCTGTAAAGAGCACATTCAGGGCTTTTCAGAGATATTTAGAGGTTTCACCATGACAACAACAACTCCTTGGTCTTTAAAAAAGACTGAAAATGAAAATTAGCACTCTTATGGAAATATGATAATATTTTGTAATTATCATTTAAATCATATTAATTTTCAAATTGTTTGTTATAAGTCAACAGCTCAGGAAAATGTTATGGGGTTTCAAATCAAAATACGACTTTCTGTTACGAAACAGGACATTGATTTCATACATGACCTCTTTAGAGGACAACAGGACTTAAATCATGTTTATCAGGCATTTTAGGAGATACAACAAGTGAATAGGGAAAGAAATTATATATCAATATTCCTATTAATTATTAGATATTATTATGAAAATGTTGCCAATTATTACTCCCATTATTACACTTCTTTTTTCATTACATGTTGCTCCAAGAACACATTAATATGCAAATTGTATAGATACATTGTATTGAATGAGAAAATCCATGTATGACTATTTTACCCACATATTACATAAAGAAAAATGGTATATAAATTAATTCCATTATATCTTTCATAACATACTTCAGAATCATCTTTATACAAAGTTTGGTTAAAAACAATCCCGAAGCCAAAAAATGAATTGGTGATTTTTTTTAAAATCCCATTGTTTTTGCCTATACATGTAATTTCATGTAATTTTATTTTTTAAACAATTTAGTCCTGGTGTCCACTACAGAGGACATAGCATAACATATTAATAAAATATAATTTTTCAAAAATGTTATTTTTTAATTTGTTTCAATATGCTCTAAACCAGTAATTCTTAAAGTGTGGTCCGCCATCGCCCCCTAGTGGTCCGCGAAAAGATGACCTAAACTAGGCAAGTGTTTATAAAATCGTCACCACCTCAGTTTTAAACTAATGGCTCTTTGGAATGGCATTAAGTGGGACCTAGGCTGTTACAGTATGTTTAATTGACCCTTCGTCGGGAGTTTGATTGACAAGCGATCTAACCAATCAGAACGCCGCATCCGCCATTTTGTCCGACAAAGCAGCCAGTAGTTAGAAGAGTAACCTCGGTGGAGTTAAACTTGGAAAATTGTGTATATTGACGTCTTTCCGCGTTTGAAACAACATTCATTCTCATGTTCATTCATGTTTATTTGATGTTATAAATGGACTAGTAGGAAGAGATGATCGGTTTACGAGCCTCTTGAGCTGACGCG
>RJVU01049572.1:536063-563179 GCA_003731715.1 Anabarilius grahami
GGTATGCATATGGGATACAGAGACTGAAAATATACTTTATGTAGTCAGTCAACTTCTAACTACTTCATTAGCATAAATGTTTTACATGCAGTATTGCCAAAGCGACAGAAACTGTCCAAAAATATATTACACAAAAATAAACAACCATGACAGAGGAACTATTAAAATAGGTATATAAGGTGCCATTAATGTTTACAGTAATATTGCAATATACACAGTGAAGTGCAACAGAATGTGGAAATAACCTTTTAAATAAAATACTACAGACACACACATCCGTAATTCCTTATTATATAATTTTACCTCAGATGGCATGATCAAAACCATGGATATGTGTACTCAGTTTTGCTGCTCTGTTTTTTTTTTATTTATTTTTTTTTTATTCTTAGAATTTTTATTACTATGTTCTTGTTGTATTTGTATTGTATATGTGCACTGGAAGCTTCACCAAAAAAAAATTCCTTGTGTGTGCATGCACACTTGCCAATAAAGCTCTTTTTTATTATTTCTTTGTCGTTTTCAACATTTTTACATATTAACTTGTGTCAAGTTTTCGCATGCGTTTTAAAGACGTGGAATGTCACACAAGACGTCAAAACACGTGACAATACCGCGTAACTACTAGGACACGCATGCGTTGTCAACACGTTATGGCGCATGCGTTTTAAAGACATGCAATACGTAGCATACGTGACGTCGAAATACGTGACGTCACCGCGCTACAGTCTGCAGCGAGGAGTATTTGGTTTTTTTCCCCATATGTGCAGTTTGTTGTTCATATTAAGCTGCAACTCATTTCACATTTACTTTTTCAAATTAAATAAAAATTAATATAATAATTTCTGATCATATCATTGCATTTGTGTTTGAATAATTCGTTTTTGACTTGAAACAGTTGCATATTAAACTTAAATTTAGCTTATCCTTCCTATTTTGTTGGTTTTTGGGGGCGTGTTAGAGTGGGATTCTGTTAGGTGGTCCTCAGAAAAAAATTGGAAGATAAAGTGGTCCTTGGGCTGAAAAAGTTTAAGAAACACTGCTCTAAACAATATAATGACATGAAAAAATACTGAACTCAAAAAACTTTTTTTTTTCTGGGTCTCAGGAGGTTACAGAAAAGTGTATGTCGCACATCCTTTCATTATAATATACCATCGTTTCCTCCTCAAATGGATAGTTAACATCTTCAGTATTACAGAAATGTATCATGTGTTGAGCTGATGTTTTTCATCGAAGACAAGAAACCTTGCACGAGGCGGAAATTCAAAAACTGTCCCAATCACCCTTAATTCACCCTAGTAAATACATTAAAAAATGAATTAAAAAAGTAAACTTTCAGTTTAGCGTTTGTTTCCTTGAACATTTTTTGTTATTTCCCCCAACATTCGTTTTATTTATTAAATTATTTATCTCCTCGCACATTTAATTCATTGTGTTTTTATTTATGCAGGAATATGTGGAATTATTGTGTATGTATTTACACATTTATTTATTTATGTACAGTTTTGTGGATTTATTTATTCTGGTATTTATATATGTATTGTTTTTGCAGGTTTCGTCCTCCATAAAAGATATGATTGTAAAATACATGATGAACGTCATCCTCCACTCCTTCATTAGTAAAATCATAAATGGGCTTTATTTCGATGACGCATTAGTGATACTGAAAGCTGATTGGCTTGATGGTTATATATGCGGAAAAGAGCAAATTTAATAAATCTCTAGAGTTTATAAGATGTCCGATTTATCCTCCCTTTTGCCTTTTTACACGCATTTTGGACAGAATCAATGACTACATGATCCATTAGACTGTAAGTGCCTTAATTGCGAAGTGGATGCTTTTGCTCAATTATGAATAGGCTAATGAAGATTTTGGACACGAATATTTCCAAGGATTTTAATAATAATAATAATAACAATAACTGTTCAAAAAGAATACAATTATATTTATTAAAGAAAACGTCAAACTTAAGTTTGAAACAGTCAATAAATGTGTTCAGATTCGACGTGCGCTCACGCGCTGTTTTCATGTGCACGTGCGTGCATGCAATAAGAGTGATTCGAATTTTAATTGCTATAGCAACGCGTGTTATGAATTCTGACTGAATATACACACTCGAACCGATCAGTGTCTGTTGGCTGAGAGACGAGGCGAATTTACAGACTTTTGCAGAGTATTTTCTGTGCGAATCTTGTGACTTTGAAGCTGTTCGGAGGATTTCTGAGAGGAGACTTTTATTCTAGAAGACATCGCAGGATATATCCTTTTTATATAAAGTTATATTTTTGAAGGTGTTCCTATTATTTTTGAGGATACTTTTATTTCATTGTTCTTAGTTTAGAAGGAGTTTGTTTTTATTTCTTTTTTTTAAATAAATTTTTGTTTTGTTTTATTTTATTTAATTTTTTTTCTTGGGAGGAGTATTTCTGAGGAGAGTTGTATTTTATTGTATTGCATTTTGTATTGTATTTTGTATAGTTTTTATTGCAGATTGCAGGAAGTTGTCGATGGCTCACATGATGGGTGAAAGAGGAGGTGAGTGCTTTAGTTTTTCATTTGTTTATGATATGTTATGGTATGATGTTGTACAATGATTGCCTACATTAATGTGAAGAAAATTGTGCCAGGTAACCCATTTGATCCCCCAAGTGATCAGATGAATTTGATTCCTTGCATATGAAATAAACGTTTCAATTTGAGTAACTGAAGTAACAATTTGTAATTGACCCACTGACATTGATTATTGATACAACATAACTAACTATGTGATGTTTGGAGACCCAGTTCTGATGATCAGGAGCCGCTGCCAGACCCGACCCAGACACAGAGCCAGGAGCTTCCTGGATATTTAACACCTGTGTCTTCTGAGTCGGCTTTTTTTATGTCCGCAGGTCAGGCTCACATCAGCGGTGATGCGGTGTCCAGGTCCGACAGCTTCGATGGATTGCTGTGCCCTCCGCTGCCAGGTCAAGTTCCTGTCGAGCCAAAGGAGACGTCACGTGGCCTAACTGCCCTGGGTGCCATGGAGGCTTCTCCTGTGAGCGAGAGCTCAACAGGTGAGATTGAAATAAGGCCAGGCGGTGTAAAGTGGACAGATCAATGGGACTTGCGCTGTCTGACACACACCCGAAACACGCGCGCAGAAATCCTCTTCTCAGATGGCATACGATCCCAAATAGAATTTTATTTCATGACTTATTGCTCCTGAATTGTCAAATACACACAAAATTGTCCAAAATGAAGTTGTGTTGGCCAAATGAAGCCTGGAAATGTATGTTCTCGTGTTAATAAAAGATCAGACAAAATAAGAAAAATAACTACATTATGATAATTTGTAAAATAAAATGACTATTAATATTGTGAAACAAGATTTTGGGACATTTATTCTGGCAATAAGCAGAAGTCAGGCTGATGGCTCGGAAATATTTCCATTCATTTGGATGTGTAACATTACAGATAAGAATTGAACAGTAAAATGTACGTTGCGTCATTATATCGTTGCTTAATTTGATGTCAGAGATGTTTCTAATAGTTGTGTTTTCAATTGTTTTTCTTCATTTCAGAAAAACCTACAGAACGCAGGAAGAGGGAAATAATTCGTTCTTTCCTCAACAGGCTGTGGAAGGCGATGAAGAGTCCTTTACGGTGCTGTTGCCCCTGTAGTGATGTGGATGTTGTGGAGCCTTTTGTCCCTCCACCAGATCTGGAGCCAGAGCCTGATCCCGAGCCACCATCACCTGCTCCAGATCACTCCGGCGTCAAGCCAATTAATGGTAAGTCGGCAGTCATTGTTTCTCCAACGTTATTTTGTCAATATTATTTTCCCCATTTTAATATGATTTTCTCGACACAACCAGCACTGATATTTTTTCAATAAAACAATGGCTCTAGCAATCTCATATATTTCTTATATTTTACTGTTTGTTTTTCAGAGTCCTTTGAGTCTCTGTATAACGTGGGAGAGATGCTTGGATCCGGAGGATTTGGCAGGGTGTACGAGGGAACGTGCAAATTTGATGGCAAAAAGGTAAATCTTACCGAATTGTACAAACATTTTGCTCTTGCATGCATCAAAACATATTTAAAACAATTTACACTGATGGTTTAATACTTAGTGCAAGATCAGGTGCTTGAATACTGTTAATGATTTTTTTTTGTTGTTTGTTTGTTTTTTGCAGGTTGCCATCAAGCAGATGCTCAAGATTGACAACGATCGTTATCTTCATATTGTAAGTTGGCCAAAGCCTGAATATGTATTTAGTTAATTAAGTGCAGATTACTGTAGTTGATACACCCGTAGGACGCATCAGGTGTGAATGTGATTGACAAATAAGCCTAGAGGCACCAAATAACTTTGAGCTGAAAAGCCTCTTTTGAACGTATCTAAAAAGATCAAAGAAAAGTACATTAAAAAAAAAATGTTTTCTTCAGATTTTTACCCAGCTAACCTTCTGTCTACTACTTTTCTCTAGCCTGGACACCCCAAACCTCTCGTTACCGAAGTGGCGCTGCTGCTGATGATGAGGCGAGAACCCGTAAGCCCCTTCGTCATACATCTGTACGAGTGGTTTGAACATCCTCAAACATTCACTCTCGTTATGGAGTACCCGGAACCCTGCGAGAGCCTGCGTGACTTCATCATCCGTAACCCTCGACTGTGTGAACCAATCGCACAGGTCATCGTGCTACAGGCTCTGCTGGCGGTACGACACTGCATCGAGCATGGTGTTTTTCACCATGACATCCATGCTCAGAATTTCCTGTTGAACAAAGACACGTTTCATCTCACGCTGATAGACTTTGGCTGCGGTCAGCTGTTTAGTAGTGATGGCTACGAGAGCGACATATACATCGGTGAGTATTTTGGGAGTGTGGAAACCTGAATGTAGTGACTTAATTATTATTTGATGCTCTAAAATGTGCAAATGTCTTGCTTACAGGAGCACCAGCTTACTGCCCACCTGAAGTCCTGAACGAACCTTGCTTCCACGCCGTCCCAACAAATGTCTGGGCCCTAGGAGTCTTGTTGTATAAGATGGTGAACGGATGTTGTCCTTTTCGCAGTAGAAGAGAAATCACACAGGCCAAAATTACATTTCAGAACACCACATTATCCGAAGGTGAGTGAATAATATTGATAACACTGATAAACACACGCATGAAGCAAAGGCTCTGTACAGAAACAGTTAAGGGTGAAGTATGTAAGATTTTTTATAACGTATAGCGAGAGTTTGGGGCGTGGCTGCTGTAGCAGGCGGAGCCATGGGAAATGAAACGCAGCCTTAGTTACAGAAGTTAAAGCCAAAATTCGCTGCTTTTATACCTTCAAAGATGAAGCGAGTCGTGATGAACACGTCAAAGTGAACAGAGCATTGTGACGCTACGCGCTACAAAGCATCTTGCTTCAATACCATACAGCATCATCATACTCCCGTTCAGAAAGACACATTTTCATTAAGACAAATGCAACGCAGCTAAACGTAGTCCTAATATGTTGGACCTGAAACATGCCTTCACAAGAACCAGTAAGAGCTGAGTTTGTGATGTTTAATTTGGGGAAGACGCTGTGCACGGAAGGGGTCTTCTGAAAATATGCTTTATTTTGTAAGAAATGACATACTTCACTTTTAAAGTAAAAACAAGGAACATTTTACAGTATATTAATCATGTTTTAGATGCTATTTTCATAGATGCCAAGTGACATGGTCATGACTAACCAGCTCTCTCCTTATTAAAATTTGTACAGAATGTACAGATCTGATTAGCCAGTGCCTAGCCCGGGATCCCACTAAACGGCCGACGTTAGAGCAGATGTTTCAGCATGAATGGATTACAAGTGATCTAGATTGGGGAAGTTCAGGAGATTCAATCCGTCTGTGATTTCAGGTGTGAGGAAGTGTAACAGACAGAGTAGGATTATTATCATGTGTCTTCAATTCTGGATCATTTGCAGTGAGGTGTTCATTGTAATGTTCTTGTTGTAGTCAAGTCAAGTCAACCTCATTTATATAGCGCTTTATACAATACAGATTGTTTCAAAGCGGATTTGTGGTAATAAACAGGAAAATAACAGAATCAGTGGTGCAAACAGAATTCAATTCTGTTGTAAATCAGCTCTATAAAATCGTTCATGAGTTGACTTGTTCATATAATCTTTGTATTGGACAGGAAATAACATACTCGCTGTCCTCGGTGGAAGACTTGACCCGAAGCCTGAAGTCCAACCCCAACCTGACAGGGAACTCGGAGCCCGTCCACGTCTGAGCGAGAACGAGAGACACTGTGAGACTGGAGCCAAATCATCAAGTCATCACAGCAACATTTGCTTTGTTTTAAAATTAATTTTTGCTTTGTTTTTCAAAAAGTCAAGACACGTCATCTTTATTTATATAGCGCCTCGTATATGACCAATCTGTACATATGTATATATCATTTTTTGAATTAAAGAAATGTTTTTTAACACTCTCGGCCTATGAGGAACCTTTGAAGTGAAAAGGCAAAGACCTATTTTTGTACTTCCCGAAATAAAACTAAATAAAAATGTAAATAAAAATCTACATGGTTGCAAACATCAGTGCATTGTACAGTCTGTCTGAAACAAACAAAACCCTACAATAAATGAGACTAGAGTCTGCATTCAATAATAGTAATAATTTGGTGCATGACATTGGTTATATAGGTTAAAGAAGATATTCTTGTATTATTTGAAAGATTTAGGAGAATCTTGAAGCTTATAGGAATAGTTACCCAAAAACAAATAAAAAGTTCTGTCATGAAAGTCCAGTTGGCTCAGGCTGATAAGTCTTTAACTCAACTTGCTTGTAATCACATAATTCTCTTTAGGCCACCGCTGATTGATTGGTTCCTGCTGTGTCCATTGCCAACCTTCAAATACTTTGTTAGCATTTGCTGTAGTTGCAGCACGCTTTTAGAAACCCTTCACCTTCCCCAGCTCCACCTGTATTAACTGAAATTAATACAGTCATGTATATATGAAAACCTTCAGTGACTAAAACCTACAGGTTACAGTAAATGATATCCTCCTGGGACCCAGGAATAGACTTTTGTCCACTGTAGTGGACATTATATTTTAGTGAATTTCTCTGACACCATACATGTCACAGTTGTAGAAATAAAAAAAGTTAAAGGAAACGCTAAACTGAAAGTTTTTTTTAATTATAACCGTTTATTAATTTCCGTATTTATTTTTCCTTGGTGCAAAATGCTAATGAGAGGGTGGCAATCAAACATCAGAAGGCGGGCTCTATGCCGCCATTGGCTGATCGTTGTAAAAGCCACTGACACTGTTGAAAATAGTAGTACGCTATCTGCTGATTATATTCTCTTCAGAGTAGATACATCTATACACGCTTTAGGTCATTTAGCAGCTACATTTGATGTGGCTGTAGATCCGTTTGTCCGCTAAAAGAGCGCAGTAAATATTTGATATTTATGTTATTTATGTATTAATTTATGCAGAAATGTGAGGATATTAACATTTATATAAATGTATTTATTTATGTATAATTTTGTGTATTTATTTATGGATATATTTATTGTTTTTGCAGGTTTCATCCTCCATTATGCTGAAGTTAACTGCCCACCATAGAATAAATAAGTATAAAGTTACAATTTATAATAACCATAGATGATTAAAATCTTTCTTCTTCTTCTTCTTTTTGCTACAGCTTTCATTTTATTTATTTTTTAAAGATAGGACAATAAGCCATTTTCATTACAATGCCATATATCACAATGTCAGTAGCATAATTTATTTATTTATTTTACTTTTTTGCGAAACCTGTCCTGCATTTGGACCTGACAGGACTCTTGCGTGGAATACTCGCAATGTGCATGCGCACTAAAGTCCACAAGGGTGAAAGTTATATCAGCAGCTGTCTGACAGGCAGGGAGCGCATGCATGCGTTTACTGTTGCGTTGCCACCCCATCAACAGAAGCGATTTTAGAGTAAGTTTGGTAATTGCTATGAATATATTTACTAATATGTGCTTTTCTGCGATCCATGTACTACATCGACTGCACTCTTTGCACAGCCACGCTGCCGATCACACAGTGCGCTTATATGACATTATGTCACTGAAGTTTGTTGTTTCCTTTGTGCATTGACGACAGGTATAAGTGTTTATAACTTTAAACAGGGCTGTATTTGGTGATGCTCACATTCTTTAGATGATTTACAAATAATTTCTTTCAGCTAAAATACACATTCAGTTTTAATGTGTCCTCAGAGGCATTCATGTTGTTGTGGTTGTCCTTGAGGAGGAGTCTTGCGGTAATAAATGTAATTTCCGGACGATTGGTAAGCAGGTTATATCACAGGTGGAAGACAGCTTTTCCTGTAAGAAGAACCCCTACGCGTATTTTAGCCCTTCTCTGTTGTGTTGAATAAACGAGTGTGTAATAATAGCAGCGGTAATTTGACTCATTTTCTTCTTTTAGCAGGAATAAAAGGTTTTGTCCTGATTAAACATGAAGATTGCTGTGCTTGGAGCGACTGGTCAAACCGGACAGCAGCTGGTGAATCAGGCTCTTCAGCAAGGACACTCCGTCACGGCCGTCGTCAGAAACCCGGGAAAACTGACGCTAACACATGAGAACCTCAAGGTAAATAGTATGAACATTTACGTTCAAATGTATTATTGTTATTCTTTTTGAAATGGCATGCTGAAATGATACAAATAGTTAATTTTACTTTGTTACAAATTTGTTCATGAATTCCTCCACGGTGTAAGTAAAGGAAGTGGACTGCAAATCCACAATTTCAAATTCATTTAGCAATGTCATTCATGACAAACTGAAGCTTATCTTACATTTATAAAGTATTTGAGTATAATATCTTGAGTTATTCATTAGCTCTCATTTTCTTTCTTACCTATAGTTGACTCAAATTTGCACAATAGTAAATATTGAAAGGAGTCGGGACTATTTAGTTTATATTTTGAATAAAAGTAAGTTTGCACCAAGGTGCAAAGGTGAACTTTTTAACATGCAAATGTTTGTTTTGCATGAGTTTTTGTACAGTATCGCTTAAGAAGACGGCTAAAATTTAGCATAGCGGTCACGAGGGTGGCATAAAAATGTAATGTGTTTCATTTATGGGTTGATATCATCACATGATTTGCTTGCGCCACATTTTCTTGCCGAAAGTAAAGAGTTTTATGGAAAGTTATCCAGATTCCAGACACAGCAATGACAAATAATGATATTCTTAACACTAAGCTGCCAGTGTAGATAATAGGCTACTTCATGTGTTCAAGATGATGCACAGTTTTTCCCTAGATTTTCAGTGACCACTTTGTAGCAACAACAAGCATGCAACCTCAAAACCATGTAACCATGTTTAAACGCATGCCCTCATGTGATAGGTGGTTGAAGGAGACATTTTTTCGGAAGACAGCCTGAAACCGCATTTCAAAGGCCAGGATGCTGTGTTGTCCTGTCTTGGCTTTCCAATCTCATTTTTTTATGGAGTCACTGGCTACACCCAGTCTGTGACGGCAGCATTAAATGCAATGCGTGATGTCAAAGTGAATCGAATCATCACCATGACCTCATGGTACACTGATCGTAAGTGCTGTTATTATTTGTAGCCAGCTACACAACACTGAAGGTTCTTTACCTTACAGTATTTTTGGTCTGATCAGTTGTAGTAATTGGATCGTTATGACACTCTTCACAGCTAATTCAGGCACCAATTCCTCCTCTCTCATCCGCTTCATGTTGCTTCCCATGATTAGAAGCGTTCTGAACAACATGTATGAAATGGAAAACTTTCTTAAGCAGACTGATGACATCAACTGGACTGTTGTCCGGCCCCCTGGCCTCAAGAATACACCAACAACAGGTGAAATTTATTAATAAAACAAATTTTGATATAAAGTAAAATAATATAAATTGATGCACTTTCTTCGATTGTTGTTACATTAAGTAACAGGTAAAATGCAGTGGTGGACAATAACAAATTATTTTACTTTGTTACTGCACTTAAGTACAGTTGAGCTCAAAAGTTTACATACCCCTTGCAGAATATGCAAAATGTTAATCATTTTAGCAAAATAAGAAGGATCATGAAAATTGCATGATATGTTTTATTTAGTACTGTCCTGAATAAGCTATTTCACATAACAGATGTTAACAAAGTCCACAAGACAAAATAATTGCTGAATTTATAAAAATGATCCCGTTTAAAAGTTTACATACCCTTGATTCTTAATACTGTGTGTGGTTACCTGGATGATCCATGACTGTTTGTTTGTTTTTGTGATGGATGTTCATGAGTCCCTTGTTTGTCCTGAGCAGTTAAACTGAACTCTGTTCTTCAGAAAAATCCTCCATGTCCTGCAGATTCTTTGATTTTCCAGCATCTTTTGCATATTTGAACCCTTTTCAGCAGTGACTGTATGATTTTGAGATCCATCTTTTCACACTGAGGACAATTGAGGGACTCAAACACAACTATTAAAAAGGTTCAAACATTCACTGATGCTCCAGAAGGAAACACGATGCATTAAGAGTCGGGAGGTGAAAACTCCTGAACAAGAAGTTAATGTGCAAGTTTTTCTTATTTTGTTTAAAGATCTTATTTTTTCATTTAGTATAGCCCTTCGGAAGCTACAAAAGATACTGACATGCTTCCCAGAGGACAAAAAAAAGTACAATAAATGAATTCAAGGCACACATTTTCATTACCCAAAACTTGTCTTACATTTACATTTATGCATTGGCAGACGCTTTTATCCAAAGCGACTTACATTGCATTATACTATACATTTGTATCGGAGTATGTGCAATCCCTGGGATCGAACCCATGACCTTGGCATTGCTAGTGCCATGCTCTAACCACTGAGCTACAGGAAAGCTTTAAAATAAACGACTCTCTTTTAAAGGGTTAGTTCACCCAAAAATTTAAAGTATGTCATTTATTACTCACCCTCATGTCGTTCTACACCCGTAAGACCTGTGTTTGTCTTTTGAACACAAATTAAGATATTTTTGATGAAATCTGATGGCTCAGTGAGGCCTCTACTGCCATTAATGCTACCGAACTTCTCAAGATCAAGAAAGGTACTCGAAACATATTTGAATCAGTTCATCTGAGTACAGTGGTTCTACCTTAATATTATAAAGCGACGATAATATTTTTTGTGCTGCAAAAAAAAAAAAAAAAACGACTTTTCAACAATATCTAGTGCTGGCCGATTCCAATATACTGCTTTGAAACTTTTGTTTCGAATCAGTGATTCGGAGCGCCAAAGTCACGTGATTTCAACAGTTTGACACGCGATCCGAATCATTGATTCGAAACAAGATTCAGTGATTCAGGTGTACCAAATGATTCATTGATTAACCATTAAGTTCAGTTGGATTAAATAATAGACAAATGTATTAAACTAAACAAGAGATGCAAATCAAAAGTTTGATAGTAATAGCATTATAATTGGCAGTAACTGTGAATGAAATATTTATGTGGATGAAACACTTATTTTGTGTAGTGAAAAGGATTTTGTGCATTGTACTAACACAATTGAAAATATGCTGAAATGTTTGAAAAAAGTGCACTTTTGATGATCTGTTGTGATATTAGTACTAAGAGTTTAGAAAATTTACCAGTTGCTTGTGAAAATTGCACCAAAGCATTAAAAAAAAAAAAAGTATTTGATTTGTGTACTTTGTCCACCACTGGTAAAATGCTTATTTACAAATTTGCCTTTGCTGCAAAGCTATTAGATTATCACAAATTACATTTTTGTTCACTGTTAAAATTGTGGTAATTTTTCTCATTGTTTTTTAAAGCCAACGAGTTCCTCACTCATGAAGGTTATTATGTCCCTGATGAAAATGGTATGCCAATCGGCCAGTCTGTGTCAAGAGGAGATGTGGCTCGTTTCATGCTTTCTCTACTCAATAACAATGCTTGGATGAAGAAAGCTGTTGCTATCATCACAAAATGAGCTCGCACTTTGCTTATAATTGCATTTATTTCACTTGCCAAATAAAGAGCTTCTAATAGTTTCATTCAAATTGGTAAAATATTTAGCATTTTTAACTTACTTATTCAGTAGTTCTGGCTTTAGGCCTATGTCACACACAGCAGCTAGCAAAGACTGGCAGACAGCAAATGTCAAAACATGACAAAATTTGTAATCAGTAATATAATCTCTTAGATTACACATTTTTGGTAACGTAATCGGACTAATCGGATTTTTGGATTACATTTAGATTACTTTTGTGCTAACCCTTATTTGATGTCACATATATTGTAGGATAATCTTGTACTATTTTGACAGATACAAAGAAAAAATATATTACAAAAAATATATTCTATTCACCAACAAGAGCCTCAACAGATTCTTTTTAAAGTGCAATATATGGACAGTTAATACTTCAAAATACTAACACTAATGTACCTGTTAGTGTTTGCTCATAGTAACACCGAATAAAACAAAATCACATCATATGATTTTAAAACATATTTACTTAAAATTAAGTAAATTTAGAAAACATTACAAAAATGAAAAACATGAAATTCACAGCAATATCACTGCTACATCAAATATTTCATCAATATTTATATATTATTATTATTATATTAATAGTTCATATATATATTTCATATATATAAATTTATATTTCCCCCTCACCACGGGAGAATCACAAGTTATGAAAAAAATATAAACGTTAAAAAAAAAGATAAAATAGGAGAATCAATCAGTTGTGAACAGCTTACTGCCATTGTGTAAATAATATGTAATCCATAAAAAAGTAACTGTAGTCTGATTACAAGTATTTTAAAAAGTAGTTTACTCTAATTACAAGTACTTGATTTTTGGAATCTGATTACATAATCCAGATTACATGTAATCTGTTACTACCCAGCTCTGTGTATATATATATATATATATATATATATATATATACTGTATAGTTTCATTTTAAAAAGGGTTTCTTAATGCCAAAGAAAGGTTGGCAGAATTACAAGAAAATGTAATTCATAAAACCTTGTAGAAAATGTGTTGCCCAACGTTTGGGACATTTTGTGTTGTAAATTGGATTTGACATAAAATTACAGGGGTAATGGAGAGCAAAGAAATGACAATTTGCTGCACTCTTGCTTTCTCAAACATACTGTATATGAATTGTAAAATTAAATGTGAAAAGCCATATTTTTTATCAAGAAGACACCTTGATAAAAAAAAGTGCAACAAATTGTAATTTCTTTGCTCTCCATTTTTATTCATTTATAATCATTATTAGTCTATAATTTCAAGCATTTATGTGCATTTGTTTATGATTTACTGTGTAACACAAAACTCATCAATCCCTATCTCTTAATATTTTAAGACAATTTTGAAAACCCAAACAATGATTAAAACTGAGCTGTAATGTCATTTTCTCATAAAGATTTCCATAATACTTTCAAACACCATTATATATTAATAAAAAATAAACATATATTGTAATGGTATATAAAATCCATGTTTTGCATTAGGCAAAATTCAGTTCTTAACTTTCTGAACTATAATCCTGTCTAACCCTGTATTTTGCATGTACTTTAGAAGGTCTATTGTTACTACTTGTATTATTAATATTATTTTTTTTTTACTTTGTTTTGCATATTTTGTTCATTGATGTATTCCATTTCTCTTGATTTTATGCAGTACACATTCAGATTTTACAGTTTCATACAGATTTTATACAGCTACACTATACTTGGATGCTCAGGTTTGAACGTTAAATGGTATGTTATTTAACATAGTCGTAAGTGATTCAATACTTTTGATCTATGTATGAAAATGTAAATGTATCTGGTTTAGACAAAATAAACACTAATACACTAAAAAATATTTTCATGATTTATCACATTTTTTCTTTTGTCAAATCAACTTAATTAATGTGGTTCAGATAACAAATCGCCGCCTTTGTATTAACTCAAATTTTTAATTCCATTGTACTCAAAATTTTAAGGCAATCAGGTAACTTACTTTTTTTAACAAAATATATTTAGAGAGGACCTGCAGTTCCTGCCACAAACCATATGCAAGGAGCCATTGTTCATACTAGGTTACATTTGGTGAAACGGCCAGTTCAGCATGGACACAGAAATCCATGTTTTAGAACTAAATACTTGGTGAATGATTTTTGTTTTCGTTCTGTTTTGTTTTCTTTGTTGTTGAGCAATCAAATAAATTAAACTGTCCTTTAAGATGCAGTCTGCTAAAGATAGTAAATAATATTTGTTATGCAACTGGTGTGACCAAGTATCTTATGATGACCACATGAGCGCAGTGTTGCACTGTTCTTAATAAACCATTTCTGTGGTGAAAGGCTGCTGTCAGTGTGTCAGAAAGCCTATGCCATGAGAATACATGTCAGCATGTTCTTCATATTGGTATAAGCTGATAGATGTCCAAAAACAAAAGCTTTCTTATTGTTAAACTAAGGCCCAAAGGACTTACAAAAACTTTATAACATTTCTAACAAAAGAGCAGCAGTACATGATGACAATTTAAATTTTTTGGTGAACTGTCCCTTTAAGACTTTCACCCAGTAAATTGGTATGTGGTAATTTTCTAAATAAAAGTCAAATCCAAAACCAACACAAGTAATTTTTAGGGACAAAGTTTTTAAACAGTCTATGTTGCAAGAGCCAAAGGCAACCCATGAGGGGACATTCTAGATTGTTCCAGAGCCAGTCTGGTCACGTACTAAACTGCTCAGGTCAGATGGATGAAATGTGTAAGTAGGGGTGGGCGATATGACCCAAATTTTATATCACTATATGAGTAATTTTATTTCACAGTAATGATATGTATCACAATATACTTCTTTTTGCTTTAAATAAAGTCAAAAAATTTTATACCATTGAAATTTCATAAATCTCATCACCAATTTGAATATCACAAACTAATAGTAGCCTAACTGATATAGTGAAACAATAAATTATTTAAAAAAACTCTCAAGCTCACTGAAGAGAAGTAAACAGTCAGTGATAAAATAGTAACAAAGAAATGAATCACAAGCAATAAGACATGAAAAGACTAATGAAATACCTGAAAACTTCAATAACTAGAAATAAAAAATACAATAGAAAAAAGACACAAATGAAATAGACCTACTTAGGGTGCGTTCACACTTGTCATGTTTGGTTCGATTAAAACGAACCCTGGTGCGATTGCTCTGTTAGTGCGGTTCGTTTGAACAAATGTGAACAGATTTGTGAATAGTTGTGAATAGATCCCTATGCCTTTAGGTTCGGTATCTTTTGGTTCGGTGATAAAATTGCCAATCTGAACGCTAATCGGACCAGGACTAAATGTTTTTTTTTTCTTTTTTGGTCTGGACCAAGTGAACCAAACGAACCGGTCTACAAGTGTGAACGCACCCTTAAATAACTTCAATCACTAGAAAAAGAAAAAAAAACTACAATAGATAAAACAAAGATACAAATTAGATATACCAGAAAAACGTATTAAATTTACAATAGCAATTCAGTCAAGAGCAATGAGATTGATTAATGTTAATGACAAAGATGGCAGCAGGTATATTAGGCTGCTGTCACTTTAAGACCGAATGCACTGAACTAATATACTGATACACATGCACTTTCTTTCTCAACTGTTCACTTAGACATAAGCAACTGTGCTTATGAGGATACTTGCAAAGATGCATTTTGACACATTAAGTGTATATATTTGACCGTTCAAGCCTAATAAGGTGCCAAAAAGAACTCTGTTCACTACTCACGTGCTGTATGAGCAGCGGCTACGTGCGTTTCAGGTGTGTGCGCTCCGAAACAGCCTCTCAGACATGCCGAAATGAGTCCTCTTTCACTGCTTATTGCACTTGAACTGTTTAAAATGACTTGTTTTTAAACCCCAAGGCTTAAAAACCCATTCAAATGATAAGCTTTTGTGAAGGCGCAACATCACGTGAGTGTAACTGCAATAGAGGCGATAGTCCAAAATCTCTACCGGTTTATCAATTTCTACTGGTTAATCATGTCTACCGGTAGGGCCTATATCGCCCACCTCTATGTGTAAGACAGAGAATAGCTGTTGCTAGAGTTTGTGAAATATTTTTAGTTCATACTTGTGTTTATATCAAAGTTCAGTTTCTGAGGTCATATTGGCCAAGAGATAGCGAATGAAAATGGTTCATTTCCAGTACTTTTATTACTGGTGAGGTTATGCAAGTTGAACTGATGACTTCCTTTGATTTAATGTTCTGTAAGTAGATTGTGATCTGAGGACTTTGTCCTTAATGGACCGATATCATGTTTGTTTATCAGAAAAGCAATAGTGTTAAGAAAGAGGATTTGAATGTGTATAATGTTGAAGGGGTACATTGAATCATTGGGGGATAAGTGAATGATTTGCATTTCAAATAAAAATATGAACATAGAGAGAGAAAAAAAAGGTTACTAATGCACAATCCCATCCCGTCTTATTTTGCAGCACATCATTCACATTTTATTTTATTTCCCAACCAGGACAAGCTATATTATTCAGAATACTTTAATAATAATTTAAAAGGAAGTGCTTGATGCTTTTGGCATGTGCATCTGTATATGATGGGCCCTTTCTAAATATACGGTCACATGTCCGAAAATGATGCACTGATGCATCTTACTTTTTAAAGAAGCTTTGGCGACTCTGAGATTTTCAAAGAATCTTCTGTATGTGTGTTATATGAGTGTCATACATACATACATACATACATACATACATACATGGAATATTAACTATGAGCTGTAAACTTAGATTTTACTTTAGATGTCATTATATCCTAAACAGCTATACTATACCTCACATAATTCATATACCATCTGTGTTAGAAATACTTTCAATAATTAAATAATTATAGTAGTTCATTGGCTTCTACAGTTGCATGTAACACCAGAACCTCAAAACAAATGGACATGCAAAACACAAAACAGATCAGTCTCAATGAAACTGTCTGAGAAGCGAACAAAAGAAGACGCTTTTGTAGAGAGATGATGTTTCTTGATAAAACCTTCTTGTGTTTCTGCATTACCACAAAACTAGTTCAGAAACACAATATAAACAATAAATGGGGGGCGGGGTGGAGTTAAACCACAATGTGCTTTTAGTGTGGTACCTTATCAGAGAGACTTTTGTGTTGTTTCAGAACACAAGCATACAGGCAGACACGAACATATCAGGAGTTTTCCCTGCACCTGTTCACACTGACACTCCCATTGTAAAAATGTAGATGCTTTAGATTTAAAAGAATGCGTGGTAAGATGTAAATATAAACATTTAATATTTGACAACTGTTTTACGATTCATATGTTAAACGACCCACAGTAATATACAGTATTGCAAACCACTCAACTTTTTTTATATATAGAATTTGGCCATTTGGAATTGAAAATATGCAACATTTAGGATAAATGATCCATGTCATTCATAACAAAAGGTGAAAGACAAGAAACTTTTTGCGTTTTTGACATATTAGACACAAGAGTGAATGTGTGCATATTTAAAATAAAATACTATTTGCAAAGAGTTTAAATGGATTACTTCACAACTAGGTTACAATTAGACCTTAGAACTTTTTACCATTCTTAATCTTCTTATTCTTCTTTTTTTATTATTCCCACCACCCCCAGTTTAAAACATGGTTATGGCCTTGACATACAGTGCACAACATAAATGAGTACACCCCCTCTGAAACTTCTGAAAGTCAGCAATTACTCAATTACTTAGAAGACATCTTAGGGTTCTTTAGAGATATAATGTTCCAGCAAGTCTGCTTAATCAGTTACCAAAGAAGCATGTCAAAATTTTTCAGGAAAATAAGATTTTCTTATCAAGGTGATAAAATGTTGTGTAGCAAAAATGAGTACACCCTCCTAAAAGTTACAAAATAAAATGAAATAAACATTTTCTTATGTAAGTTTAAGGCAATGTTTGATCAGCAGGTAAGTATGTAGAACCAAAACATTTAAAGAGAAGTAATTTCTTGACAATTAAAGGTGCTAAAGAGGATGTTTTGTTTTATACATTTTTGCAATATTACTTGAAACTGTCTTTACTAACTGATAAGACTATTTATTAAGTGCACTGAAAGGAATAATATTAATATACATTATCTGTGCATGAGGTAGGGCCTTAAAACATCAGCCAATCGTTTACGCGATCATCGCGTAAACGATTGGCCCTCTGGCTTGTCAATCACTGGCATGACGTTCCTTGTGAGAGACGTGCGCGGATTGGCCCTCTGGCTTGTCAATCACTGCCATGACGTTCCTTGAGAGACGTGTGCGGCTGCGCGCTCCAGTAACTTTCCGCACTCTACAGGCGCCGCATGCAATGTTTTTGTCAGGAGACAGGAGTAACAACTGCAGATTATGAGTTACCTGCGGTGAGTCCGACATTATGAATCCACTAACACGACACAGCGAATGCCGGTGGTAAACACTCGTGTTCCAATACTCGTGCACGAGTTTTGGGAGGCGTTCCCTCGAAATGAGCTGTGAAGGAGGGGGGTTGTTCTTACGCATGCGCTTATTTCAAAAACTCACTACAAAAGAGGACAGTGGTACAAGAGGATTACCAAATCATTGTTTTAAGTGTGAAAATATAGCAAAAGTAACACAGAAATTCAAAAACAATGGACTTGTGACAAGGCCCCTGAAATAATCAGGCCTTCATTTTAAGCTTTCATTTAGTGATGAGGGATTTTTTTCGCTAGAGAAATACCAAGCAAGTGTCTCAGAGCCAGCAAGCAAAAGCTATGAAAAGAGTAAGATGCAGCCTGCAGAAATAACATGCATGGTTGTTGTTCTCACTGGAACTACCTACTGTAGCCAAAGCACAATAAAGTCAGTTAGCCATTTCCAAAGCCCATATTTACAAAATATAGATTCTGGGAATCAATGCTCTGGTCTCATGAGACCAAATCAATCATTTTGGATCTAACAGCTTCCAAAATGTTATGTTGTTGCTAGAGGAGGAGTACAGTGAGAAGTGCCTGGTTCCCACAGTAAAGTTTAGTGGTAGTAAAGCTCTTATATAGGGATGTATGAGTGCTGAAGGTGTGAGGGAGTTGTGCTTTATCAATGCTGTCATTAATTCCCACACCACTGTGTAATTTAATACACAAACTTGAAACAGAAGATGTTAGCCTTTCCTCATTCCCTGCATTGTTGGGCATTTTTTCAACATGACAATAAAGATATGCATTCTCCCAAGGTGAAAAACCTTCTGTGGACATGTATTGCACTCAATCTTAACACTCTTGAGCACCTGTGGGGGATTCTGTAGAGACGAGTTGAGCAACACTCCCCATTAAAGATCAGGGCATTTAAGAAGCTCATCATCCAGGAGTTAAACAGGACAGATGTGACAATTTGTCATGAACTTGTACACACTGTGCCAACAAGGGTCAGAGTAGTATATTCAAAATTATGGAGGGTACTAGAATATTATACATTTGTTGAATTAAATCTAGGGTGTACTCATTTCTGCAATCCCTCATTTAAACAAAATTGGCTAATTTACTTATTTTATGGCTATTAATGACATTTATTTCTCAGTTCTTATTATGTATATGTTTAATACATTTTAGTTTTGCCATCTTTCCATGAATTGTATAAGTGATCATAAAGAAAATACATCTTTTGTATTTGTTTCGAGGGGGTGTACTCATTTATGCTGTGCACTGTACATACAAGGAAGAAAACAAATACATACAAATGCATACTTTACTCATGGAGTTCTAATATAGGCTATTATTTATTTATATACTGACAATCTCCACTCTCATAAATATTCAATGTGCTGGGTGAAATTTGAACAGTAAGAGGACAAACATTCATCACACATCTGTTTCTGTACAGTTACACTGTAACTGTTTGAAGTACAACAATATTTAGTGTACACGCAGACTGATCACAGAACAGTACACTCAATCAAAGGCTGAGTGAATGAACTTCTTCACAGATATGACAGTAATATGCACAGTAATTGCACAGTAATAGCACTTCCATACAGTCAAACTCCAATTGCATATATTGTACAAAATAGACAGAACCAGTTATAATGACAAATAGATAGATTAGAAAGCTGATTAATTGATAGAAGTTAATGAATCAATTGGTATAAAGTTTGACTGAGGACAGTGAGCTGTGTTATAGTGAGGTCCATTGGAAGTCCTGGAGTGAGCAAAATACACATTACTGAACAATGGCAAGTGTAGTCTACCGCTTAATTTCCCACAGTTTCATTTGAGTTATTTTGTTATTCACCATAAAATTTGTTGATTTCTTCTTGATACATTTTACTGACGACAGGCCTTTTGAGCTTCATGGTTGGACCTAAGAAGAACAAAAAACTTTAGCTCACTTTACATCTAATCTATCAGTCTGTTTGCATAACTCTCTATAATTATGCATTCAGGAATGCAGTTAGGCAAACTTGTTTAGTATGTTACATGTGAGAACTACCGACACAAATGCTTCTCATACTTTGTCTGTCAAGCTGACAGATAAAATTACTTCTGCAGTTCATTACAAAAATATAATAATCACGAACAGACAGCCATTACATACAGCTTATCAATAAACTCACTTCATCTATTTTACATTCTTGTCTATATAAAGAAATAACACTCACCAAGTTCTCCGCCAGATATGGAGAAGTCTCGTGGAAGGACGGTCCACTTCTGGACTCTCTGGGCATTGGATGTCGCGTTGGTATTCACTCGGTCTATGCCCTCCTGGATGGCTTTGTAAATGGCTGGCTCTTTTTTGTTAATGATCTCTGAGACTTTGCTGGCAATTACACCATGCTGCCGACAAAACTCCACCGCTAGAGGTGTTAATTCATCTGTGGGGTCCCCACTGTCATCAATGTTACACTAAAAATAAAATTCGGTCATTTAAAAAGAAAATATAACAACATACATTTTGAAAATGGTGCCTTAGCAAAGTTTTTTTTTTTTTTAAATAGTGGCTGGTATAAATGTGCACATTTGGTAAAATGTGCACATTTAATGGTCTCACTAAGTAAACAGAGACTCACCTTGAGTGTAAGTAGCATAGAAAGGAACTTCTTTTTGTCTCCAACCAACATGACATTGCTGATGATTGACACCTCCTCCTTTAGGGCGTCCTCAGTAGGGACAGGGGGTATGTTTTCTCCACCAGCAGTAATGATTAATTCTGCAAGAGCAAGGTAATTAGATACAAATAAATGTTTATAGTTTATCATGCACAAAATGTGCATTTATCTAACTGATATGATAGTTTTCTGCTCACAGTAACATGAGTGTTTCCCAAAGGTATAGAGAGCAATAATCAAATTCATTTTCACCATAGGGGAAATAATTTAATAACTCATAAACATTTAAAGACAGACCTTTTGTGAGCTACACGTTTGGTACTCGAAGGTATATGTTATTGCTAAAGTCATCAATTTGCATCTTTTCTTTTAAATATTTGTAACAGCAGAATGACAAGTGGAAAACTATTGCAGTTCTTTCTCTTATTAAAGTCATTCAGTACACAGTTTTTTACCTTTGTCTTTTTGTCAGATTTTCAAATACTATTTTGCTTCAAATCAACGTTTTTATTGTTGTGATTCATCTCGAAGCTGGTTAGTTTGGTTCATATAACTCTTTCATGAAAATTTCCATTGGAAAAATACTTATGGAAACAAGGTCACTGAAAAAGTGAATTTCTACCTTTTATTCTGCCAGTGATGTACAGGAAGTCATCGCTGTCATGTTTGCCCAGGTCTCCTGAGTGGAGCCACCCTTCTGCATCCAGTGCCTCCTCAGTCTTGTCTGGCATGTTCAGGTATCCCATGAACACATGCCTCCCCCAGAAACAGATCTCACCATTCCCATCACTATCTGGTTTGTCTAACTTGGTTTTGCAGCCTTTCAACACCTTACCACAGCTGGAGGGGGGGGGGACATGAATGTCACATATGATTATATTTTCCTAGTGCTAGTCCCACTCATTTGCAGGGTCTGCTTAATTGGAATTATGCGCACACACATTGGATTTGGCACAGATTTTAAGCCGTATGCCCTTCCTGACATATCCAATCCACGTAACCTGCCTGTTTTTGGACTGTGTGGGGGACACATGAGGAGAACATGCAGACTCCACACAGAAAGGACTCCTGGCTCAGCCGGGGTTGGACTTGTTTGCTCTGAGGTGACAGTGCTACCTACTGAGTCACCGTGCCGCCCTGAATGTCATTATACACTTTTAACCGGTAGCTATTCTTAGTCGATGTTTGAAGTCAAGTTCACACAGGTTTGAATTTATCACATTAATCATGGACATGTTCCATAAAGCCTGAACCAGAAAAAAAAATGATAATTTTTTTTTTTGTTTATCTAAATTTAAAAAAATATTTTTTTGTTTTTGTTTTATAACTTGTATTGCATAACTTTTTTTGTAAAATGTTTTGTTCAAAATGTTTGTTATACTTCATTAAAATAAATGCCATTTTTTCTTTTTTTTTTCTTGGATTTATATTTTGTTATAAAACTTAATGTGGCTTAAAGAGTTAGTTCACCCCAAAATGAAAATTCTGTCATTAATTACTCACCCTCATGTCGCTATAAAATTTAGTTAATCTTTGGAACACAAATGAAGATCTTTTTGATGAAATCTGGGAGTTTCTGTCTCTCCATAGGTTGCCTTTGCAACTACCAACCAATTTGACGCTTCAAGAAGTTCATAAAGAGATCGGAAAACTAATCCATATGAATCGAGCGGTTTAGTCCAAATTTTCTGAAGAGACTCGATCGCTTTTTATGATGAACAGATTTAATTTAGATTTAATTTTAATTTGATCTTTTAATCACATGTAAACTTTAATCAGTGAACATAAGCAGAAGCTCAACCGAACGTGAATAACACACAAGAACAAACCTCTTCCGGAAGCTCAAACATGCTGCGTAACACGAGAATGAACCTCATTTGTTACTCATTGGTATTCATTTCACCCCTTAAATTACCATGTTATTACTATAGTAAGTACATGTAATATGTGTAACACCTTAAAATAAAGTGTTACCAAATTCTGTTATCATTTAACACCATGTCATTCCAAACCCACATGCAGTTTTTTCCATATGAGCACAAAAATGTGTTTGTTTGTTTTGCATTCCACAGAAAAAATACCAGCACACAAGTTTGGAGCAACATTAAAATTGGTATAACGACATCTTTGTAATTTCACATACAGCAGATATGTTAATATATATACATAGCACATCATGCCTCTGACCTCATAATGCGATAACCCTCAGCACAGGAGATGGAGTGAGGTCCGGTGCTCTCACTCATGCCGTACAGCTCAAAGACAGGGATGTAAAGGCTCATGAAGTACTCCAGTGTGTCTTTGGTGATGGGAGCGGCACCAGTGTAACAGGCTCTACAGCGGTCAAGACCCAGAGCTTTAAGCACGTTCTTGAAAACCAGATTATTGCCTAATGTGAAGCCCCAAGGCACTGAAGAATCACTGCAGGGAAATAACATGAGCTTTGGCTTTCATTCAATAATTCAGTATATAAATTCATCCATGGTTCTTTTAAAACTCACCCATTCATGGCATTATAGCTTGCTTGAAGTCCAATCCCCTTTGCCCAGTCACCAATCTTCTTCTTCATGACGGATGACTTCGCACCAACGGCTTTCATTGCTTCTTGCATTTTTTCCCACACTCTAGGAACTCCCAAGAAGCCCGTGGGTCGCACCTCTCTAAGAGTGTTGGCCAGGGAGCCCTGCAGTGAGTTTAACCAAGCCAGTTAATCAGTTGTGTTTCCTCAATTCTACAGTAGTGTCTGCTGAATGAATAAATATAAATCTAGACAAAAAACTATTTTCCATAAGTAAATAATTTAAGCATCTTAAGGCTTTGCACATAAGATAGATTTTAACCTTCAGGGCATCTGGCTCGGCGAAATTGGTTACGGCGGCAAACCTCATGCAGATCCACATGTCTTGGACCTGGGCTGCCACGTGACTCAGGGGCAAGTAGCTCACCACTTCCTCCTCACCCATCTTCAGCCTGACCATGTGACCTGTTGCATTGGATGTCCATGTGATCTGGACAGAGGAGGGATGAATTTAAGGAACAACACTACTTACCCCATCAAAATGAGAAGAATTACACTGCATTTATCTGTGATTAATTACATTTGGCATTGAAGTAAGTGCTGAACTAGTCACTTTATGTGACACTATATGTGGTACTCACATTATCATGGCTGAGCATGACCCCTTTGGGATTCCCTGTGGTGCCTGAGGTGTATATTAATGTGCAGCACTCATTGGCCTTTTGACTGTCTATCAGCACATCCAGCTCAGCATCAGGGACATTCTCTCCAAGCTTCATAAATTCAGCCCACTGAGAGAACATCAAATTAATGTATATATTCAAATATATCAGAAGCACTGTTTAATTATTTGTTTAGAAAACATAATGGAATGTGTTGCTTGTTTACATTCACTTTCCCCGACTGACTTTATGTAAAAAAAATAAATAAATAAAATAATTTATGTAATGTAATTATCAGCGGACCTGCAGTTTGCATTTTTATTTAAACTGCAAACTATTCTTCATTCCATTTTGCTTCAATTTATAAAAAAAATTTTAAACTTTGACTCCGGGTCTTTATTCAACATATCTGGTTTCAAGGGTCCTAAACTGTTTATCCCCAACAGTATGTTTTGTACAGAAAACCATTTGACACTCAGAGCCATTTTTATTGTATATTTGGCAAAAACTTACTGTATATACGTTTGGTAACTTCTGCTCCAGTTCACCCTTGTACTGAACAATAGCCTTCAAATGTGGCAGCTGATCCCTGACCTATGATGACAGCGAAAGAATATTGATTAGTGTTTTATGAAAAGATTCAGTATATTGCATGTAGTTTTGGTTTCTATTCATAGGTTTAGTTACTGTGTCATTTGTTCTTTTTGTTTCCTCTGTTAGTTTGTTTCCATGGCTGTGTCCGAAATCGCTCCTATACCCTTGAATAAGGCACTATTTGAGGGACAGCCATTTGTAGTGGTGTCCAAAACCATAGTGGACATTACCGAGTGCACTCATTCAATCCCACTCAATAATGAGTGTCCAACCGATGTACACCCAACGGCTAGAGAATACCCATAATGTACTGTGAGAGTCGCGCTGCAAGCCGAATGAATTCCTGTGTCTGACCAGAAGATGGGGCCCGCAGCTGAATCTTCCATCCATCCACTTCCCAATGTGTGTTTACTTAAGGTTTATACATGCTAGTTTTCATGACAGAGCTCAAGATAATTTTTTTCATTACTACTGGGGCTGCTAGTTTACCAAGATTCAAATGATTATTAAACAGCAAGCACAAACCATGCAAAAGTGGCAGCCCTTCTAGCGCACTCGGTGTCTGAATTCACTCACTTGTTTTCATTCACTCCTTCAAGTGGACTAGATTAGTGGAGTAATGTAGGGAATAGTAAATGAGTTTATAGGGGGCGATTTCGAACACAGCACATGGTTTCTGATTTGTTAATTGATTATGCTCACCTGTTCCTTGTTTAGTTCCCCACTTTCCCAGAGTCTTTTTAAGTTCAGTTTTGTCAGTCCTTGTGTATTTGTTTTGTGATAGCTGTTTTGGTTTGTGTTGGTTTTCTCCAGTGTTTCTTTTGTTTATAAATAAAGTTTGCTGCAACTAGATCCTGAACTCTCTCTCTCTCTCTCCTTGGCATGCCATGACTATATATACAGCATACCTGTGTTTATATATATATATATATATATATATATACAGTGGGTACGGAAAGTATTCAGACCCCCTTAAATTTTTCACTCTTTGTTATATTGCAGCCATTTGATAAAATCATTTAAGTTCATTTTTTTCCCTCATTAATGTACACACAGCACCCCATATTGACAAAGAAACACAGAATTGTTGACATTTTTGCAGATTTATTAAAAAAGTCCTAAGTATTCAGACCCTTTGCTCAGTATTTAGTAGAAGCACCCTTTTGATCTAATACAGCCATGAGTCTTTTTGGGAAAGATGCAACAAGTTTTTCACACCTGGATTTGGGGATCCTCTGCCATTCCTCCTTGCAGATCCTCTCCAGTTCTGTCAGGTTGGATGGTAAAATTTGGTGGACAGCCATTTTTAGGTCTCTCCAGAGATGCTCAATTGGGTTTAAGTCAGGGCTCTGGCTGGGCCATTCAAGAACAGTTACAGAGTTGTTGTGAAGCCACTTGTTTTAGCTGTGTGCTTAGGGTCATTGTCTTGTTGGAAGGTAAACCTTCGGCCCAGTCTGAGGTCCTGAGCACTCTGGAGAAGGTTTTTAGTCCAGGACATCCCTGTACTTGGCCGCATTCATCTTTCCCTCGATTGCAACCAGTCGTCCTGTCCCTGCAGCTGAAAAACACCCCCACAGCATGATGCTGCCACCACCATGCTTCACTGTTGGGACTGTATTGGACAGGTGATGAGCAGTTCCTGGTTTTCTCCACACATACCGCTTAGAATTAAGGCCAAAAAGTTCTATTTTGGTCTCATCAGACCAGAGAATCTTATTTCTCACCATCTTGGAGTCCTTTAGGTGTTTTTTAGCAAACTCCATGCGGGCTTTCATGTGTCTTGCACTGAGGAGAGGCTTCCGTTGGGCCACTCTGCCATAAAGCCCCGACTGGTGGAGGGCTGCAGTGATGGTTGACTTTCTACAACTTTCTCCCATCTCCCGACTGCATCTCTGGAGCTCAGCCACAGTGATCTTTGGGTTCTTCTTTACCTCTCTCACCAAGGCTCTTCTCCCCCGATAGCTCAGTTTGGCCGGACGGCCAGCTCAAGGAAGGGTTCTGGTCGTCCCAAACGTCTTCCATTTAAGGATTATGGAGGCCACTGTGCTCTTAGGAACCTTAAGTGCAGCAGAAATTTTTTTGTAACCATGGCCAGATCTGTACCTTGCCACAATTCTGTCTCTGAGCTCTTCAGGCAGTTCCTTTGACCTCATGATTCTCATTTGCTCTGACATGCACTGTGAGCTGTAAGGTCTTATATAGACAGGTGTGTGGCTTTCCTAATCAAGTCCAA
>RJVU01049572.1:563408-589131 GCA_003731715.1 Anabarilius grahami
GCAAATGTATATCTGTGTATATGTATTGTTCATTATTATTTAATGTTATACCATAATTATACCATGATTTGTCTGAATACTCCATTCTAACTGGCTGGAAGGTGTGCAATATGTAAGGGATAATCCACAGATAGCTGTGCATTAAACAATTTTAATGCACAATATTGAGGCAAAGAACTGCCCGAAGCAAAGCATTCGTAATGATACAATGATTCATAATGCACGTCGTGGATTAAAATGCCATGGATTATCCCTTACTTAACAAGAATGTTCATAATAGGGATCTTTTCAAAAGATCTTATCTGAAGGAAGTATTTCGATTTAGTGGGGTTGTTTTTAAAGTTAGTGTAATAAATAAATGATTACTCTGCTTTTAACTTATTGTTACACACTCTACATGTGTCTAATAATTAATCTTCAAATGTTTTATTGTAATTATTAACTTAAATTATTAAGTTTTTTTTTATATAGCTTTCCAATTCTATCTGAATTCTTTCATAAAAGCATAGCTAATAGCTGTTAATGCACTTACTCTTTTGTTAAAAAGAATATAATCTCTGTACTTGCTCATACATTTTTTGAGAAATTCTGAAACTTTGTAATGCATCACTTCTCATGTTCATGTCTTTCTAGGATGAATCACCTTGATTGTAGCCCTAGTAGGGAGCCTGGGAAATCACCCGTAGAAGAAAAAAACAAGACCCGCAAAACTGTGGGAACGGATTGCCAAAGTGTGGGCACGGATTATGAATTTTTGTGTACGGATTGAAAAACCAAAGGTACGGTTTACAAATCTGGGTTAGGGCGATTGGAAAATTGTGGGTACGGTTTATTAATCCATGGACGTGATTTGTTTAACCGAAAGAACAATTTAAGAATCTGTGATTGCGGTTTATAAATTGATGAGACGAATTGCAAAAATGTAGCCACGGATTTGCGGGTCTTGTCTTTTTTCCTCCAACAGGTGACTTCTTTGGCTCCATACATTTGTAATTTGATAAAAGCATCTACTAAATGATAAAATACTGTTCATTTTTAAACTACCTGGAGGATTTTGATCAGTTGTTTGTTGTCTTCAACCACTAGAACATTAGCTTCACAATTATCAGCAACATACTGGCAGGCCTCTGGGGAGTTGGTGGTGTAAATTCCAGTGGCCAATCCCCTGTGACAAAACAAGAGATACTGAATGTTCAAACAGCAACTTTATCTGATCCTACATTGTATAATCACTGAAGTCTTTTCCTCATTCTCTAACTTGAAGAAGATTTTAACAGATGAAATGAATTTGCAATCAATACCCTGCTAGGATACATCCGACATCTGCAATAAACCATTCAGGAGAATTGAAGCCCAGAATACCGACACCATGGAATCGCTCCAGGCCAAGCTAGAGTACACAAAGAGAACAGTGAATCAATATGCAAAAGCAATTCATCACCTCCTAGTGTTGTTTAGAGCTTCAACACAACAATGAAACTATCTGTAAAAGCTTTGAATCCTTAATGCCTTAAGCCAATTGTTTGATCATTTCACAAAAGAAAGGAAATAATCAAAGGGACTTTCAAAAACAAAATGCTAGATAAACTTCTACATAAAAAAGAAATATTTAGAATATGTTCGTGTTAAAACATCTGACAAACATAGAAAGTAGTTTTACACCACAGAACATTCCATGCATTAACTAAATAGCTATTCATATTTTTTTACATATACAGTGTAAAAATGTTTCTGAAAAGCATTTGAGATTAATTTTAAAAGAATAAAAAATATAAAAAGCTCATACCTTCAGAAAGCTTTTGGCTGCCGCTCTTGAATGTTGATAGTACTCCTTATAGGTCAGGGTAACCCATGTTCCATCTTTCTTCCCACGGAGGGCAGGATAGTCTCCGTACTTCTGCACTGTAGCCATGAACATCTGATGGACCGTCATGGGAGGTTCTGGTCCGAGTTCCGATGAGTCCATCCTCAGTTTGACAGCCTTGTCTCTGGCTGTGCTCCACAGCTTTTCGGCTGGAGCGAGGCGCACATCTCCAGCCTTCAATGGTATAGCCGGTTCATCGTCTTTATGATCAGGAAAGCAGGGACACACAGGAGACATGACTATATATTAAAAGTGCTTCTGAAAGGATTTGCAAATTTATAGATGAAGCTTCTGCATGCTGTCTAAGCTAGAACAGATCAGTCGTCCAAACACCTGCCCTCGTCTCCTTTCACACACACACAAAAACAATGAGGAACTGACAGCTCAACAAGAGTGCTGAAATAGGTCAGGTTACTGACAGGATATAGTGTGAGTCTCGCCAATCAGGTTTCACGTGAGTAACTGGTTAAAAAAAACAAACAAACAAAAAAAAACAGAACAATATCTGTTTCAATTATTAACTAGTACATTTATATGTTGTGGCCTACAAATCTACACATCTGCTACAACTACATTTCTAAATTATTTTGTATTATTATTTATTTTCATAATAATTATTATTGTTAAATGTATTATTTATTTAGATTATTATAAAATCACACACACACACATTTACTTAGCTATGGGGACATTGCAAAGACTTCTATTGTTTAAAATGCAGCTATAAATACTATAAACTAACCCTAACAGAAAACGTTCTGCATTTTTACAATAATAATAATAAAAAACTGTATTTGTGGTATTTTTATGCCGTTTTTACAAATAAGGACATCCCCAAAAGAAGGTTTTGGGAGTTTTTGTCAGGTTTAACTCATTTCTGGGTATACAAATTTGTCCCCAAAATATGGTACACAATAGTAGGAACACTCACACACACACACACACACACACATACATTTTATGTAATATTTTATAATTATAATTTTACATTTATATAATTTTGTGTGTGTGTAATTTCTACAACACACTGACCAAGAACTGGTTATAATTTTATGGGAAAAAGTCACATTCAGAAACCAAATAATTTGTCATTTTCACAAGAATGTATGTGTGAATAATCCATTGTATACGCATTTGTCAGCAAGTAGAACATGACTAATGGGTACTGAATACTCCTCAGAATTTATGCAAAATAGTTGGATTGTTAACATGCAAACACTTTGTGAACATTCATGTGAAGACAGTACCTGTGTTACTCTTTACAGAGAACGAACAGTTTCCATTCGGATGGTTTTTGGAGTCATGGAGTGCTACAGTCTGATATTCTTCAGTTTTAATCGATCTAACAATAAAAACAAATGAGACTTATGTCATGATAACATCATATATAGATCAGCAAAAAACAAACAAACACTGCAAATGATCAAGTACTAAAATGTTGGAGGAGGACAGAACTTCCATATTTCATTGATCAAATCTACATACCCATATCCAGAGACAGGAATTTCCGTGGAATCACTCGGTGTAATACACTCATCGGCAGACATTGTATGGAGTCTTAAGATGACAAAAAATTGTTATTTACAAAACACCGAAAACTTGGGCTCAAAAAGTAAAGACCAAATACAACATTAAAAGAAACTATAATATAAATTTAAATATTATAAGTCTAATGTCTTCCTTTCAGTCAAAACTGGCCGAGACGCTAACACTAGTGATTTCAAAATGTCATTTATCTTTATATGTACCCCAACTCTTGCAAAATACTAGCAATATGTGCCAGTGGATACAGTGCCAGATGATGAAAGCAGCAGAGGAGAGGGTTACTGTGAAACACTAACCTTTCATCGACATTAGGAAACTGTATAAGACAGTACTAGACTAGCTAATGCGCAAATGTGCATATCTTTAAATGTAGAATTACAAATGAGAAATGTATCTCTTTTTTTGTGTCTCCCAAGATTTAGTCATAGAAAAGTGTATTTGTGAGGTTTACACAAGTGTGCCATCTAGAGTTTGTCTAATGTAATGCATACATGTGACAATTTAAAGGATTAGTTCACTTTCAAAGGAAAATTAGCACAAGCTTTACTCACCCTCAAGCCATCCTAGGTGTATATGACTTTCTTCTTTCTGATGAACACAATCAGAGATATTTTAATAAATATCCTGACGCATCCAAGCTTTATAATGGCAGGGAACAGGGGTCACGAGTATGAGCTGAAGAAAGTGCCTCCATCCATAACCGTGATATATACACATATATATATATATCTAGGATTGCTTGAGGGTGAGTAAAGCTTGGGCTAATTTTCATTTGTAAGTGAACTAGTTGAGTAGAATGGACACTGCATTTTGAAAAGTCACATTTTATATTATGGTATATTGGGGCATTAGAATAAGCTAATTCACTCATACTATAAAAAGTAGGCCTATTCAAAAGATGTCAAGCTTTTTTTTTTCTTTGTTACAGTTCCATAAACCACAACAGTTAATTCAGTTCATAAAGAAAATGCAAATCCTTGTAATGATGTCCCGAGTAGAAGTTCAGAACCAGACTTTACTCAAGACTGCAAAATGACAAAGTTCATGATAATTACAACACAAGTGTGGCCACATCTTGATCTTTGTCATTCTGAACTTGTACACAGATGAGAAAAAAGTCTGAGACTGACACAGTTCATTATCATTACTGACAAGGAGAAGGAAATAGGCGCAAGTAATCTTGTGAAATAATTTAATTGCCTTACGGAATCCGATCCTAATCTGTACTTAAAAGTATTGAGAGTGAAGGTGTCATGTTCAATATTCACGCATTCACATGGGCAGCTTTTTACAAAATACCATGATATTGTTCCAGTGAATCAAAGCTTTATGCATAAAAAAGAATTTATTACAGGAAATGGAAATACACTATCGTGCAGAAAATATAGCATTAATAACATGGTCATACTGCATCAGTTCTATAGTGCATATATGCAGGTGAAGAGTGCAGCTTGAATGCTTTTATTTATTTTTACTGTATAACGGAGGGAGACCGAGGCTAGCGATCCCAGTATTTACGGTGGGTTTAATTTGAAGTCAGTTCTGTAGACATTTACGCTGTCATTGCCCAGGGAAAAAATAGCCTATAGTTTACCATATATAGTCATACTGTCACTATATGTTGTAAATCACAGCCATTATACAGCTAAGATTGGCTTTTCAGCAAAACAGTTATGTAACATGAATACATTTCACTCAAAATAACATTAGTTTTAACTAACAATAACCTTTTTTTTTGTTTTTGTTTTACTACAAATCTATTTAAATTGCACCGCGACAGATTCGCTGTTAGTTTAAGAACACGAGCAGAATGAAAGGAACTGTCATTCGTTTGATAAGTATGCAAAAAATTATCCTTATAACAAATACGTCGTTTACTAATGTTAACAACAAAAATGAAGACTACTTACATGTATGTATGGGTTTTTTCCTGTGTCAGTCCTTTATGTTGAAGACGTGGAATTGTGTAGTTACAGGAGTGGATGAAACACAGATTCGCCTTATGCACGTAACTATGTTTCTCAGGTGCAGTAATAAGTTACTGAGGCACCTGCTGTTCCATTCAAACCTATGGACCGTAGTCATCGTCACATGACGAGTCAGATTAGTCTGTATTGTGCTGTGACGAGTTCGAATCATACTGCTGGTGTCTGCGCTCACATTTCCATTATTAAATAAACGATTTAATCGTCACAGCACAATATATAAACGTTTTTAAATGGAAAAAAAGCAAACTATAATTCGATGTTTGTTGAACCAATTCTTATATATATATATACAGTACAGTCCAAAAGTTTGGAACCACTAAGATTTTTAATGTTTTTAAAAGAAGTTTCGTCTGCTCACCAAGGCTACATTTATTTAATTAAAAATACAGTAAAAAACAGTAATATTGTGAAATATTATTACAATTTAAAATAACTGTGTACTATTTAAATATATTTGACAAAGTAATTTATTCCTGTGATGCAAAGCTGAATTTTCAGCATCGTTACTCCAGTCTTCAGTGTCACATGATCCTTCAGAAATCATTCTAATATGCTGATTTGCTGCTCAATAAACATTTATGATTATTTTCAATGTTGAAAACAGTTGTGTACTTTTTTTTTCAGGATTCCTTGATGAATAGAAAGTTCAAAAGAACAGCATTTATCTGAAATACAAAGCTTCTGTAGCATTATACACTACCGTTCAAAAGTTTGGGGTCAGTAAGAATTTTTATTTTTATTTTTTTGAAAAGAAATTAAAGAAATGAATACTTTTATTCAGCAAGGATGCATTAAATCAATCAAAAGTGGCAGTAAAGACATTTATAATGTTACAAAAGATTAGATTTCAGATAAACACTGTTCTTTTGAACTTTCTATTCATCAAATAATCCTGAAAAAAAATATTGTACACAAATATTTTGTACAATTGTACACATTAAATGTTTCTTGAGCAGCAGATCAGCATATTAGAATGATTTCTGAAGGATCATGTGACACTGAAGACTGGAGTAATGATGCTGAAAATTCAGCTTTGCCAACACAAGAATAAATGATATTTTAAAATATTTTAAAATAAAACAGTTATTTTAAATTGTAATAATATTTCACAATATTACTGTTTTTTACTGTATTTTTAATTAAATAAATGTAGCCTTGGTGAGCAGACGAAACTTCTTTTAAAAACATAAAAAATCGTACCGATCCCAAACTTTTGAACGGTATTAGGGGTACAACGGTTCAGATTACTCACGGTTCGGTTTGTATCATGGTTTTAGGCTCACGGTTCGGTATGTGCTATGTTCAGGTAAAAAATTACTTCTGTCAAAAAAAAATAAAAAAAAATAAGAACAAATAATCAAACAGCACAAATAAATACAGTAAAGCAAAGATACAAATAAAGCTTTTCAGGTTTTTCATGTATGCAGTTTTCAGGTACAGAAATGTAATAAAGTAGCTAATAAAATGTAAAACAACATTGCATGTTATCTTCACTGTATAAATTAAATAAAGATCAATCATTGTTAATTATTAAGTTACTATTCAGTCATGACCAATGAGTGATTTCCTTGTCTTTTGTTGTTTGATTAACATTAAAAACACATTCAGACATAATACACGGATCAGTACACTGATACTGAACAAATGCGTTCTTTCCGCTTAGTTCGCTTATGCCTTGGGCCGGCTCTGTGTATGCGTTGTCAGATATGAGATGAACCAGGGTGCGAGTTTGTGCTGAACCGAGTGTGCAGAATGGTACGGTTCGATTTTTTACCGTGAACCGTTACACCCCTAATATATATATTTTATATATACATACACTATATTGCCAAAAGTATTGGGACACCCCTCCAAATCATTGAATTCAGGTGTTCCAATCACTTCCATGGCCACAGGTGTATAAAATCAAGCACCTAGGCATGCAGACTGCTTCTACAAACATTTGTGAAAGAATGGGTCGCTCTCAGGAGCTCAGTGAATTCAAGCGTGGTACCGTGATAGGTTGCCACCTGTGCAATAAGTCCATTCGTGAAATTTCCTCACTACTAAATATTCCACGGTCAACTGTTAGTGGTATCATAACAAAGTGGAAGCAATTGGGAACAACAGCAACTCAGCCACGAAGTGGTAGGCCACGTAAAATCACAGAGCGGGGTCAGCGCATGCTGAGGCGCACAGTGCGCAGAAGTCGCCAACTTTCTGCAGAGTCAATAGCTACAGACCTCCAAACTTCGTGTGGCCTTCAGATTAGCTCAAGAACAGTGCGTAGAGAGCTTCATGGAATGGGTTTCCATGGCCGAGCAGCTGCATCCAAGCCTTACATCACCAAGTGCAATGCAAAGCGTCGGATGCAGTGGTGTAAAGCACGCCGCCACTGGACTCTAGAGCAGTGGAGACGTGTTCTCTGGAGTGACGAATCACGCTTCTCTGTCTGGCAATCCGTTGGACGAGTCTGGGTTTGGCGGTTGCCAGGAGAACGGTACTTGCCTGACTGCATTGTGCCAAGTGTAAAGTTTGGTGGAGGCGGGATTATGGTGTGGGGTTGTTTCTCAGGGGTTGGGCTTGGCCCCTTGGTTCCAGTGAAAGGAACTCTTAATGCTTCAGCATACCAAGACATTTTGGACAATTTCATGCTCCCAACTTTGTGGGAACAGTTTGGGGATGCCCTCTTCCTGTTCCAACATGACTGCGCAAAAGTGCACAAAGCAAGGTCCATAAAGACATGGATGAGCGAGTTTGGTGTGGAGGAACTTGACTGGCCTGCACAGAGTCCTGACCTCAACCCGATAGAACACTTTTGGGATGAATTAGAGCGGAGACTGCGAGCCAGGCCTTCTCGCCAACATCACTGCCTGACCTCACAAATGCACTTCTAGAAGAACAGTCAAAAGATTCCCATAAACACACTCTTAAACCTTGTTGAAAGCCTTCCCAGAAGAGTTGAAGCTGTTATAGCTGCAAAGGGTGGGCCAACTCCATATTAAACCCTACGGATTAAGAATGGGATGTCATTAAAGTTCATGTGCACATAAAGGCAGGCGTCCCAAAACTTTTGGCAATATAGTGTATATATAAAAGAAAAACAACACACATAGGCCTACAACTTAATGAACTACAATTATGAATGTCTGTCACAGACACAAACAGTAAATTAAAGAAATTTGAGCATGTTTGTGGCGTCAGGTAAATATTTAGAGATATTTCAATAAAATTTGATTTCTAAAGTCCATTTAAGTTGCTTTTCACAGCATTTGCAATTTTGCATAGAGCTTGCAGTACATCTCAACGACAGCAAATGTCTGTGTTAATATTCATTTATTCATTGATGTTTGCAGCCTTGCTTTTGGTATTTCCGTTTTTTGGTAAATTCAGTGTTGTTTACTGATCAGCATGTTATTCATTAAGATTGTGTTACAAGCTGCAAGGCCACAAAGCAGATACACTTATAACAAACAGATAGTATGAAAGAGCAGCGAGATTATGATTATCCGAGCAGATAAGATAAAGCACAAAGAGCAAAAGCAATTCGTCACTCTGTTTTTAAGGAACATGGTGTGTGGTCTAAAAAACCTTCTGGCTATTCATTATTGATTAGACAATTGTGAACATTTAAATTTGACATTTTGTTACATTTAAATGCAACTAAGATTGTAAAATAATGAAAGCCATTTATGTTTAGGATAATTACAAACTTTTTTCTTCTAGTCAGCACAGACATGAATTGATGACTGAACTGTACCGACACATCTGATGTTTCAGCAAATAAGATGAAAGTTCAGTTAATATAAACACTCCTGCGAGAAACATGCAGACTGACCACCAAGGTCACTTGATCACACCACCCGTCACCAGTGAAACAGCTCTACAGGATGACCTTAACTGAGGCCAAACTGGTTCTAATGCAAGATTTCAGATCATACACCTTGGCCCTTATTCATAAAACATGGGCAGAAGAAATTGCTGTGTACTGTAAATGGTTTTTAATACATTTATATATGTAAATAGTCCCATTGCATTTAATGCAACAATTTTTTGCAAGAAATTTGTTCTGCTTTATTTCATGAATAAAACCCATTTTGCATTTATATACTTTCTGTCCTTCTTTTCAATACTTTGTTGCATATGCTGAATGTTTATTATCCATTGCTCAAAACGTCCTATATCAACCTGGGACACTTGCAAAACTCACCAGAACATTTTTATTACCCACTGATAATGGTTAAAGGTGCAATATGTACAATTTCTGTCCGCTAGAGGTCGCTAGAGGCCTATTCAAAACAAAGGCGTAGCTTGATGACAGCAACTTTGAGCGCGGAATCTTGGGACATGTGGTCTTCACCTCACAGCCGGTGGAAACAATCGGGATAGGACTCAGGAAGAAATCATGTTCATGGATGCGATTATTAACGTTACTGTAGTATGAAGCAGAGCAGGACTGAGTGTTGTGGGAGCTGAACGAGGCCGCTGAAGCGATTGCGCAACACGCCTCACGAGCAGCAGAACTTTTATTATGCCACAGTTGCCGGCGCCGCTTCCGCTTTTCCGTTCATGAGTATGAGCCAACGCAGCGCTGTTTATTATTAGATACATTTGAGTGTGTTGAAAATGATGTTATAACATTACTCTGTGCGTTCGCTCAGTGGCTGCTGTGAGACACTTGTTTGAGACACACTGCAGTAAGCTAGATCGATTTTAGAATATCATATTAAATGCTGGATGACTTGAGTTGATAAATGGCATGCAATTAACATATTGTATGATGGAGAAAATACTGTATTACTGTTACTAAAAATAAAGCTGCATCTGATTATGCTATGTTAGCTACGGCGAAATAGTGTTTTTCTCTGAGGCGTGGTAAAGCATGGTACTCGCAAAAAATCAAGAAAATTAGATTTAAACAATAAGACTAAACGTGTTGAGCTATATAACAACAATTAGTTTTATAAAAGTAACCAAATAGTTGTTCCCTTGTCTATTAAAACATGTATTATATTAAAAAGTCTTTAGTGTTTCCAAGGTTGTTTACAAAATAAAACCGGAAACCGAGGGTTAACGCGGGTAGACGCAAGTGACAGGCGAATCCTCACACGTCCCGGAGCCTTGTTTAAAATTGCAATTTTCTCACGATTTACAAATAGTCGGAAACATTTGGGATATTGTAAGTACTCAAGTGAACAAAATATATAACACTGGCCTAGTGGTTTTTGGATATTTTACTGCAAAAATCTTACATATTTCACCAACAGCTCATTGTCATCAACTGCAGACTGAAATCCAGTAAAAATGTTTTAATGTAGAAAACAGTATTGCATTTTTTTCCACTCTCTCATTATTTGACAAACATTTTTTGATAATATCCAACAAATTTCATTTTTTTAATATATCAGTTATGCTCATCTCCTCCAAAAATGCAGAAAATTACTTTAATTTTGACAAGGCCCATCTATCCTGGAGGCCATTTCATTTGCCGTCCTCCAAGAACATGAATGTGAAGGTGATACACGGACTGCGCCCCGTTTTTTCCATCATTAATGACTGTAAATAATAAATGACAGATAATTAAGTAATTATTACATACATTAAAATGTAATGATAAGGTATTATAGGCCTGGTTTCACAGTCAGGGCTTAGATTAAGCCAGGAGTAAGCCTTAGTTAAATTAGGACATTTAAGTAGCTCTTAAAAACAAGCTTTAGGAAAAAACAAAAAACATTACTGGGCCTGTTTCATAAAACAAGTTTACCAAATAATCCAGGTTTATTTCAGTAAGTCTGATTTATTGTCAGTTGATTTGGTTCAAAATAATCAGACTAACTGAAATAAGCCTAGCTTATTTGGTAAACTTGTTTTATGAAACAGGCCCCTGGTGTGCATCTTGAGACAAAACAATGGCACTGACATATTTGAAGATTTTTTTTTAAGTTGCTTTCAGTTAAAACAGCTCAAACATGCATTTTAGTCTGGGACTAGGCTTAAGCCTTGTCTGTGAAACTGGGCAATAGTGTAGTACACTAAATCTACTCCAGATATAAAGATAATATAGATGCTAATTGAAGGTATTTCAAACAAAGGCTATTTCACTCACCAACTCTGTACCCTTCATCCAATCCTTCTTTCTTCGCTACGTTTTTGGCCACTATCAAGAGATGACCCAGGAGCTGGATGGAAAAACGTCAATATTTTAGATGTTTCATACTCTGTAATAATTACTAAGCCAAGAAATGTATAAAATATATATGGACAAACAAACCTGTGCATCATCATCATGTGCTTCACTGATCCTGGAAATGGGAATCCTTGGAATAACCAGGAAATGAACAGGAGCCTGGGGATTTACATCTCTGAATGCTAGACACTGCAACAAAATACATATGACATGCAAACTATTAATTTACAAACTGTTTACGAAATAAAAAATACAAAAGAATTGCCATCAAATATTTCACAAAATGTTACCTAACAATATATTAATCAAAGTCCATATAGATTTGTGGTCTGTAACTTACCTTGTCATCTTCATAAATGATAACTGCAGGGATAGTTTTGTCAATAATTTTAGAAAATATAGTGGGTTCAGGTTTTCCGTATTTCTTGCTGGCCTCCTTCGCCAAGCGAACCTCATCGCGCGTGGAGGAGCAGAAGCTCTGACACAAACAAGCAAGCAAACAAACAAACCCTCAGCAACATCATCATCTCTCCTAAATCATGCTTACAGTAAGAATAAGCCTTTTGCGCACTTCAAATTCAGAGCATAAACAGAAGGCACTTAAACACTGGCAGAGTGTACATAAGATAAAATTAAACACCTTCACAGGTAAGGCACGCCGTAAATGATGTCCAAGAGGCAAAACTTGCCGGGTTAGTAAAATACTGCGGGCTGTCATTGCACAGTTTAAGGACAAACAGCGTCCATGTTCCATAGAAAATCACCTCTCATGTGCTGCTGCTGCTGAGGATTTGTTTACATCCGGTGCTCAAGTTCTGTGGATTTCAAAATAAAGGTCACGAAGCTACTCCGAAAAATTGGTTTCAGTACGCAGATTTTAGTTTCACACTTTTTTTAGTGGAAATGTGACCAAACATGACATATTTTCGTGAGATTTACACATTTTTATTGAATAAATATAACATTATAATTTCGTTCAAATGCAAATACTAAATGCCTACAAAATAAAGGCAAGAAAAGAGAAAAAACAACTATCAATATATATTTTATAGTTTATTAGTTATATACTACTACAACTATATAATTTTATTAGTAAACGTGTATTTATGAAAGTTACATTTAATTTAAAATATAACAATTTATTGAAAATAAATATTTTCCATTTATAAATTCCTGTATACCACAGTATAAATGAATAAGTACAAGGCCAAAATAAATTCAAGGTGATGCAAAAAAATATAGCAAAAATACAGTATATGTATACCTTTTTTAAAGGATTAGTTCACTTTCAAATTAAAATTTCCAGATAATGTACTCACCCCCATGTCATCCAAGATGTCCATGTCTTTCTTTCATCAGTGGAAAAGAAATTAAGGTTGTATTGAAAACATTCTAGGATTTTTCTCCATATAGTGGACTTCAATGGCCTCCAAACGGTTGAAGGTCAAAATTAGTTTCATTGCAGCTTCAAAGAGGTTTAAACGATACCAGACGATGAAACTAAATTGTCATATACAATATGCTAGTGCAAGTATATAACAATTAGTTCAAACTTTGACCTGTGGAGGGCAGTAATACACTTAGCAGTGTCTACACTGCCGGAATTCTAATAGAGAAGAAGAAGAAGAGAGCTCTTTCAAGATGAGCATTTATTTTTAAAACTTAGATTTTTTTTTTTTTTTTTTGAAAATGAGTGATGGTTTCTCTAGATAAGACCCTTATTCCTCGTCTGGTATCGTTTAAAGCCCTTTGAAGCTGCAATGAAACTGTAATTTTGACCTTCAACTGTTTGGTGCCCATTGAAGTCCACTATAAGGAGAAAAATCCTGGAATGTTTTCATCAAAAACCTTAATTTCTTTTCGACTGAAGAAAGAAGGACATGGACATCTTGGATGACACGGGGGTGAGTAAATTATCAGGAAATTTTAATTTGAAAGTGAACTAATCCTTTAAGTAATGATTTGCTGGATAAAGAGGCTTACACATCATCAAATGCTTACCCTGCGTCCCAATGTCCATACTATCCATCCTAAATAGTATGTGAGATCAAAATAAGTGTGTCCCAAAGCATAGTATGTTGAAAAGAGTATGCCAAAAGTCCCCGGATGGTCTACTATTTTCGGTAGATTTTCCAAGTGTGGATCCGTGTACACTATAAAGGCTAATATTGCCCACAACCCATTGCGCGTTGGACGAAGATTCAGTTCAGAACTACAAACACGAGTAAAAAGTGTTAAAAAACCACAAAACATGGCGGATATGCGCGATCGACGCTGAGAGGTTTGAGTGACTAATAATCAGTTCAACCTGATAGAAAATATATATTTAATATTATCCGTGTTATTTTTCATCTGCAAATACCAATGTGGACTTTTATAAAGATCCGAATGGCCATTAACTTTTAAATGCATCATTATGCATTAATATGAGGAGAGTTCTCCACATGAAAGACCCGCGACTGCAGATCAATGTGCTGCATTTCTCTCCGATACAGTTGAAATTTAACTAAATGAAATGTGGAGGATGTAAGATGATTGACAGGCCAGTTTACAGTGACAGGATGAGACAGAGAGCAAATACGCGATTGTATGACGTGATAGTATGTCCCAAAGCTTGTCTACTCTTTTGCTACACACTCAAAAGTATGTACTTTTTGTTCACAGAAAGAGTACATACTTTTAGGGCGTAGTATAAGTAGGCGAATTGGGACGCAGCATATGTCTTATTCCCGCATCATCCACTCCAGCAGATGGCAGTAGAACAACAAACAGTGACACTGAATGACAGAAGAATAACTCTACAGATCATGTGGGACAAACATGGCGTCTTTCAGCAGGTTGCCCTTGCATCCTTTTCTCTCCACTACATCAGCACGCCTCGTCTGTAACAGAAATGTCCAGGTTGAAGCTTCCACAGCAAATAGTTTATATCCACCTATTCTGCCCTCTCGGACCGCGAAGAGTAAGTCAGCGAAGAGGCGCGTGGTGACGGAGTTCTTCGAGCAGCTGCGCTCGCGCACCGCCCAGGAGAAGATCCGAGCTCTCACTCGCGTTCAGCGCAAGAAGTACGTGATTTATCCGCAGTCATTTGCTCTCAACGCGGATAAATGGTATCAGCACTACACCAAAACGGCCTATCTCAGCGGTCTGCCAGAAAAACACACACATGCGGAGTCCGCGCCGGTTATTGATGAGTCTGTGTTGTCTGAGGCGCGATCTGTGGTCTGCAGCTTCATCTTACAAGAACATTGGTACTTGAAGAAAGGGAGAACTTTCATCCACAAAGAGCAAGAGCAATTCGTCACTCCGTTTTTAAGGAACATGGTGTGTGGTCTAAAAAACCTTCTGGCCAAAGAAAACCCCGTGCTGTGTCTGTCTAGTTTAGGTGAGTTTGATCTCCATGTTTACTCTTTACTGCAGCATACAGGTTTCTCATGTGAGATATATTTCTCTTTATATTGCTTAAAGTCACAATGAAATCAATATTGACTTGTTTATATATATATATATATGTATGTATATAATATATGTGTATATGTGTTTATATATATATATATATGTATATATGTGTGAGTGTGTTTATATTGAAAGGTTTATCCTTGCATCTAATGTTTTTTAAGTGATGTACCCTCGTAATTTTAAATCAAAATATCTTCCCCTCCCTCTTGCAACGACGTCTCTTCTCTGATGACGTGTTTACTAGCATGAGGGCGGGACAACCTGTCAATCACACGAGATCACGGCAATATACCTTATTCACAGCAGCACCATCTTTGGATGAAAGAGAGGATGTGCGGGATAGAGATACATCTCTTCAGTGGGTTGTACTGTTAAAGGTACAATATGTAAGATTTTTGCAGTAAAATATCCAAAAACCACTAGGCCAGTGTTATATATTTTGTTCACTTGAGTACTTACAATATCCCAAATGTTTCCGACTATTTGTAAATCGTGAGAAAATTGCAATTTTAACCAAGGCTCCGGGACGTGTGAGGAGTCGCCTGTCAATTGCGTCATTTCCGCGTTAACCCTCGGTCTGCCTCGGTTTCCGGTTTTATTTTGTAGAAACCATGGAAACACCAAAGACGCTTTAATATATTACACGTTTTAATAGACAAGGGAACAACTGTTTGGTTACGTTTATAGACATAAAACTAATTGTTGTTATATAACTCAACACGTTTAGTTTTATTGTTTACATTAATTTTCTTGATTTTTTTTGCGAGTACCATGCTTTACCATGCCTCAGAGAAAAACACTATTTTGTCAAGTAGCTAACATAGCATAATCAAATGCAGCTTTATTTTTAGCAACAGTACTACAGAATTTTCTCCATCATACAATACGTTTTAAAATTAACTGCATGCCATTTATCAACACAAGCCATCCAGCATTTAATATATTCTAAAATCGATCTATCTTACTGCAGTGTGTCTCAAACAAGTGTCTACATACTGCACCTTTAATGTGTTTATTGTTCTGCTGACGTCTATCCCTCATTTGGGGCAGTCGTGGCTTAATGGATAGAGAGTCGGACTTGTAACCCAAAGGTCATGGGTTCGAGTCTCAGGTCCGGCAGGGATTGTCGGTGAGGGGAGTGAATGTCCAGCGCTCTCCCCACCCTCAATACCACGACTGAGGTGAGACCCTTGAGCAAGGCACCGTACCCCCAACTGCTCCCCGGGCGCCACAGCAATGGCTGCCCACTGCTCCGGGTGTGTGTTCACGGTGTGTGTGTGTTCACTGCTGTGTGTGTGCACTTGGATGGGTTAAATGCAGAGCACAAATTCCGAGTATGGGTCACCATACTTGGCCACATGTCACTTCACTTCACTTCACTTCACTTCACTTCACAGCCTTGCTTTCATACCTGTCATGGTGGTGCTCTGAATAAGGTCTATAGCAAACCACAACAATCTAATCAATCCCAAATGAACAAAATCAAGTCCCAACCTACATTTTTGTTTTTTCTTGTTCGAGAGCCATTTTACTCATGTCACAATAGGGAAGAAAAGTCTATCGCAACTTCCGTTTCATACCGACTTTAAAGTATATGTATATGTTCTGGTCATTCTGGTTTAATTTAGTTTCTTATTTATGTATTTTAATATTTATTTTTTGAAGATTTTGACCCTCAAGTGAACTATTACTGGTTACGGGGAGAAAGGACTATTCCAGCAGGACACAGGAGTGGGCGGATCGAGCTGATGAGATTCCAGATTGATGACAAACCTCACAGTCAGATCAGAATCCCACAACAACTTCCTGAGGTAGGATATCATTATTCACGTTGTTTTATTTATGCAAATTTAATCACGACTACAGGCAGTGTTTAAATTGTAACTTGAACAGTCTGTGGTAATTGCTGTTGTCTTGCAATATTATGAATTATATGTGCTTAAGAGTGATGTCATTTCCTACAGTTTGTTCCTCTTGAGGCAGAGATCTCTGCTGAAGTTCCTGTTATCAGTTTGGCTCCTGACCGGCTCCCCTTGTTCAGGAGACAGTATGACAACAACATCTTCATAGGTTGGTCTGTTCTAGTCTTATTTTAGTACTTGATTTATATAATATTATAGTATTTATTAATATTTTCAATTAGCTTTTATTTTTATATTTTCAGTTTTAATTTTAGTAATTTTATGCGTTTATATGTTCTTTCAGCTTTATTTCGATTAACAAATTCATTTGAATAATTTAACATATACAAACACTGGTCTGTTCCCAGGTTTTTTTGTCTTCAGATATGCCATGATGCAACCGATAATAACTCAAATTTCTAATTGGATTTTGCACATTTTATATTAATGGAGAAAGTTCCCATGTTGCTTGGTAACTGTAAAGCACTTACATTTAGTCTAATTAACTAATTACAAGTGTTCACTTTTATACTTCAAAAATCATTGTATTATTTGTAATTATTTATTGATCATTGGTGTCTTTTATCTGGCAAAATACTTGTCTTTTTTTTAGACATTATTGATACAATTGTATAATAAAAATAATGTTTTTTTAAATTTTCATTTTTCTTTATTTATATAGCGCTTTTTACAATGCAGATTGTCAAATCAGCTTTTCATTGATTTACAGTGAGTTGTGGTTAATAGTCTCTTATTGGTCTGATTAATGAAGCTCTCTGTAAAACAAACAAAACAAGCCCTACAATTTAATAGAATAACACATTATAAAAGACACTTCATATTTAATGGTATTAGATTACACCTTCAATAAAACATTTGCAATTGATTTGTAAAAGGTATTTTATGAATGTTTAGGCTGTTGGGAGTTTTTTCTGCATTTACACTGTTCTTACCAGCAGGGGTTGCCATCGTGTGGCATTTCAAGCTCTTCGAAACTGAATCATTTTGGGCCTGTTTACACCTGGTCACTTCATGCGTTTTTACTGATCAGAAATACTAAATGAATTATTAAAAAGATTCCATTTACACATGGCCATATAAATGTGTCTGCAAAACGGATATAAATCCAATCTTGAATTCCCGCAGTGTGTGCTGATTTAATGGAGTTCACGTCACCGAAAGCAACTAATATGAGCTGCATTTTATTGATCATCAGCTAATTTCAAAATCAAAGACTGCAATAGAAGAGAGCTTTTGCATTTTTGGGAGTAGTAAAATTTACATATGTAGTTGCATTTAGACTTGTTCAGTTTTGACTGGAATGCGTCCCAGACCACCTCCTGAAGTGGTTTGTGCAAACGGATTTAGATCCGTCTCGAAAGCGTTTCGGAGGGCATTTAGACCTAGACTTTTCACAATCAGATAGCTATCTGATCAGAGAAAACGCATAGTGACCAGGTGTAAACAGGCCCTTTGTGAAGCAATTGGTTCAATTAATTCAAAGGTTCAGAAAGCTTAGTTTCTCCTGTCATTACCTGTAGTAAAATCACTGGGGCCTCTAGGGGTTCTCAGCAAACTTCCAGGGGGTCCCAATGAATCTTTAAAAAATTATTTAAATAGTTATATATAATAAATATTTCGGAGTGTGTATTTACACTGTGCAAATAGCGTCCCATGTTGGCAAACGCTTTTTACACTAGAAGACGTGCAGAATTTAACGTCTTCAGTGGCGCAGCAGTAGCGAGTAAGGCCCGCAGTTCTGACTTTTAATGCGATCGATGGGGGTTCGAATCCGCCTTTTGCCAAGCTCACATTTATTTTATATAAAAATGAAAATAATGTTCTAAAAGTGGAAATAATCTGTCAATGAGTGTTCAATAATATTAAAAGTTTTTGTTGGGTACGGTTAGGGGGAGGTGTAGGGAGGATTTTTATTCTCCCAATAAGGCAGCATCCATTTAATAATTTTAATAAATATAATTATTTACATTTACATTTATGCATTTGGCAGACGCTTTTATCCAAAGCGACTTACATTGCATTATACTATACATTTTGTATCTGAGTATGTGCAATCCCTGGGATCGAACCCATGACCTTGGCATTGCTAGTGCCATGCTCTAACCACTGAGCTACAGGAAAGCTCTATGATATTATTGCATCCTGTTAATGTACAAAAATACTGAGGTGCATGGGATCTGCCAATATAAAGTATAGATAGCATCTAATTACTATTTACTCTTATTGCATAGAACTGCTACTTTTACATGGTGTAAATAGCATCTATCACTATTTGCACTTAGTGCAAATAGCCGCTGCCTAAACATTTTTAGTTTGTTTGTTAGACCCAAGGTACATACCAGCTTAGACCCACTGCTGTAGTGCACAGCCTCTTGTGGCCAGTGGTACATGAGAAATTTACTATTAGTTTTGAATTTAAATCCATTATGCTGAAAGTACGTGCATGTTTTTTTTTACTCCACAGGTGCCAAACTGGAAGATCCATGCTCCTATGGTCACACCCAGTTTCACATGGTCCCCGATAGGTTTCGCAGGGACAAAATGAGCAAGAGAGGCCTCTCTGATCAAGTCGAGGTTTCACTAAGAGCGAATAGTATTGCCAGCCTGTTTGCATGGACAGGGGCACAGGCTATGTATCAAGGTTAGTATTTCTTTAATCTTAAGCTCAGGTTAAAATGTACTAGAGCTGCATGATCGTTAAAATATTGCGAACTCGATTCAAACACCCAACCTACGCTATCTTATTCCTAAATGACGATTCTGCCATGTCTTTTAAACCTTTGACGATCACAGGCGGAACATTCAAATCTGCATTGGTAACCCGCCTTTTGAAATAAACTTGACCCTTCTAATAAAGATTGTATCAATTACATTGTTACACCAGTAGGTGGCGACAAGTGACTGGTAAATAAATGTATTTGTTATTGAATAATTCATTCTGGAGATTTGTTCAAAAACGTTGATTCCTCCAGTAATGAAACAAGTGAAGTCAAAGTCCCCTTCAAGAAAAGTCTGTTCACTCAACGGCCATATTTGCAACACCTCTGAGCAGCTATTTCGGGCATCCAAGACCAAGTCCTATCTATTTGAACGTGGGAATCCTGAAATCTCAAACTGCTTGGCAAACTCACAATTGAGTTACATATTTCAAATCAGCAATGAAATCTGACATGAACTGTCCCAATTGTGTTGTTTCTTTTGCTCAAATAGCATTAAAAAAAGCTTATTTTTCAGGCTAGATGAGCCAATACGCATGTGCAGTCCTAAGCGAGAGTCTCAGGTTTCTATGGAAACTGGAGCTTTTAACGGCAGCTGCAGTGACGCGATGACTTTATCAATCAGTGATTGGCTCTTTTACTTAGAAGGCGGGATGTATTCTGACATATTGCGTGTTGCAGTTTCTCCCATTCATAACTAATAGAGGAGTGAACCGTCTTTCTATATCTATAGTCTTTGGTCTTTATGATCGAGTCATTGAATCATTCATTCAAACCAATTTATTTAAAAAAAATTCAAATTAATATTTTTTAAATAGACCGCGGCAATTAACATTTTTTTTCAGAACCTGTAGTAAAATTACGTTATTTTTAGTTGTCCATTCAGAATCATGATCTCTATTACAAAAAACTAAATCTTTATTGCTTAACTAAATCTGTTTTGTTCTGCCAAGGCTTTTGGAGTGAAGAGGATGTGAGTAGGCCGTTCGTGTCTCAGGCTGTCATCACAGATGGGCAGTTCTTCTCATTTTTCTGCTATCAGCTCAATACTTTGGCTCTGAGTCCAAGGGCGGATGGCAACAATGCCAGGAAGAACTTATGCTGGGGCACAGAAAGCATGCGCTTGTATGAGAGAGTCACAGACGGAGACATAGTGGGCTGGAATGATGCTGTTCTGAGGCTGCTGCTGCAGTTTTTGTTGAACAAACCACAGTGAGAATGCTGAAGTTATGATTATTCTGAGTGTCAATAAACATAATATATACATCTGCATGGTTTTTGTATCCATTCAAGTTTGATTTAAAAACAATGTTTAAAGAAGATTTTGTTTTGGATTTAAGTCAAGTCACCTTTATTTATATAGTGCTTTATACAATACAGGTTGTTTCAAAGAAACTTTACAGTGATAGGAAAATAACGCTTCAATGATGCAAACAGAATTCAATCTGCTGTAAAGCAACTCTAAAAAGACAACAGTAAACGGTCATTGAGTTGAACTCAGTTCAGTGTTGATTGATTTTGGTTCAATTATTGTGCAAAGTACATCAAATATGAAATGTTCAATTCAGCTATAAAGAAGCTCTGCAAAAAACAGTGATGTCATCATCCAGCTCAGTTCAGTTCTCATCCAATAGTGTCAGTGCATGTCAGATCAGTAATATTGCTGAATATTAAGTGTCCCTGACTAAACAAGCCAGAGCCGACAGTGGCAAGGAACCCAACCTCCATCAGGTGGCAGAAATGGAGGGGGAAAAAATCACCCAAAATAGAACTGAATTAAAGCCAAGGACACACTTAACGATTGCAAGGCCGATTATGAATGTAAATTTATACTTATGACTGATCGCGCTCAAACGCGTCCAGTCAGAGCCAGTTGCGTTCAGTCGGCGATTACAGTCGGTGTTTAAATCTCGTATTTAAATCTGCTTTAGTCGCAGGAATCAATCGGTGTGTTGAGCACAGTCTTAGAATGTTTTAGCTAGTCGTTAAATGTGTGCCCGGCTTAAGGTATTTTCATACAGATGAAAAGATAACACATTGTTGGTCAACACCCAAAAATGAAATTGTTCCAAACCTAAAATACTTTTAACTTTGAATGAAAATTACGATATTTTTAATAACTGCTCTTTATTTATGTCCCTCCATTGAAAGTCCACACAACCAAAACTTTCACAAAGTACAAAAAGACAGCGTAAAAGTAATCCATATGTATTGAGCTGTTTAATTTAAAGCTTCTTAAGGGATACAATCACTTTACATGATGAACAAACCTCTCAATCAAGCACAGATGAGCTGCCTTACATTGACCTCTATGCATGTGCGTTGATGTTAATATTTGAATAAAAGCCTAAAATGTTCATCATATAAAGTGATCTATCATCTAACCCTTTAGTAAAGCCTTCAGAAAAGGAACCAGTTTTATTATTAGTTGACCTTTATTATCAAACTGATGTCCAAAAAAGGTCATATGAACCCTGAACCCTTTACAATAACACTATATTGAAGTATGAAAACATGCTTCATACTTCATAATTATGTAATATTAGAAATGTAAATATATACACTGCCCTCCAAAAGTTTGGAAACACCCCTGGCAAAGTGTGGTTTTGGACGATATCAGCATAAATCCTTATAATTTTTTGGTGCAAATACATTAAAGTAACTTGACACTATCATCGAAGACCAGCAATAATCATTTTCATTTTGATTACATAATAGTGGCAATATATACATGTCAAAGTCAGACATGCCCCTTTGCCAGCTGTGATGCCTGGTTACTGGTTTAAACTTGGCCCAGGTTTGTAAAAGATTTTTGGGTCAGCACACCTTAATAGCTTCAACAATTGATTGCCAATTAAGTTTAGAATACAATGAACCAATTAGAACCCAGTTTAGGTCAGATAGCTGCTAATGGTGGATATGTATGTATAAAATGTTTATGTAATAAAATATGTTTTCGTAGATTGTGTTGTCCCTTATCAGTGCAAAATTATCACAAATTAAAAAGGATTCATGCCAATATTGTCCAAAACCCCACTTTTCTAGGGTGTTTCCAAACTTTCGGAGGGCAGTGTATGATATTGCTGTAACAGACAAAAAAACGTATTGCTTATTATGTGATTCAAGCCACAAGATTCAAAAGTAGAATAAAATGTTTTCTAAATAATCACACATTGCTCTTTCATTTGTTTAAATGAAAATCTCAGCGCTCCAGTTTTCTTTGTCTTGCCGTGTTGTTCTCCACTCCATTGCTGTCATCATGAGTGCTAGAACAGAAATCAGCACCATCACTAACAATGTTATTATGCAATGTAACTATTTTACCAAATATTATATCCGTCGTCTTCAGTAAATCTTTAAAATCATATGAACTGATCTGAAAATATACTTACAGTTTGCTGGTTTGTTCAGAGTAGATATCATTCCCTGCAAAAGGATAATTTTTGAAGAATTTTTTTTTTATTTTCATTAGTTCTACATATATATGAACAATTATTTCTGACATACAGTATTCCTCTTAATCAGTGAAGTATTACTGCACCTCCTGCAGAAGAATTATGTTGCGGCTTGTTGCATTTTTCCCAAAGCAAAATCAGTGAGACCAGGACAATGACTTCCACCACTATGGCCATGAAGGGTTTGAGAGGCTCAGTGTACGACATGACCTTCAGCTCTACATAAGACTCACTGGGTTTGATATCAAACTCAGCACTGCAGATGTACTTTCCAGAATCTTCCTCAGTCAGATTCAGTACAGTCAGTTTTGTTTTATTTCCATTAATAAGGATCTTATAGTTCAGAGGGTTTGCAGTGACATTGATGAGCACCTGTGAAGAGAAAAATATTGATATGAACAGTGCTGTTATTGTTAACTAAAGCTTAAACTTCAACTAAAAATAATGTTCAGTAACTGAAATCAAATTTAAATATTAAATGAAAAAAGTCAAAATGTTGAAAGTAACGTGAACTGAAATTAATAAATGCTTTAGAAGTATTTTAGTTAGTTAACTCATGTAGTTAACTAATATTAACAAATTAAACCTTGTCTTGTAAAGTGTTGCCAAACGTTCAAACTACTAAAATTACTAAAAATGAAATAAAAATAAAGCTAAACAGAAATAAGGGTAAATTTTTTTAAATTGAGATTTTTTAAAATATTTATGCATCATCTGAAAGCTGAATAAATAAGCTTTCCATTGTTATATGGTTATCCTTTTGTTGGGATAGGACAATATTTGGCAGAGATACAATTATTTGAAAATCTGGAATCTGAGGGTGCAAAAAAATCTAAATATTGAGAAAATCACCTTTAAAGTTGTCCAAATGAAGTCCTTAGCAATGCATATCCACTCACAAAAATAATTTATGTATTTACGATAGGAAATTTACAAAATATCTTCATGAAACATGATCTTTACTTAATATCCTAATGATTTTTGGAATAAAAGAAAAATTGATAATTTTGACCCATACAATGTATTTGTTGGCTATTGCTACAAATGTGACTTATGATTGCTTTTGTGGTCCAGGGTCACAAATATTATAGGAAACAAAATATCTAAAACTTAAAATAAACAAAGAAAATTATAAAAATAAATGCTAATTCAAATATTAAAACAACACTGTATATGAATCACCCTTTTATTGTGTGGTAATGTCTCATTTAAGAATAATCAATCCCATATTCCCCATTTCTGATTCACCTTTTCAGTGTTGTTTGCCTTGTACCAGTTCCATGTGTTTGGTGTGTATTTGAGTTTACACTCGAGTACAACTGAATCTCCAATGTAGCTCACTACTGGCTTGTCTCTTTTTTCTTTCATTACCGGAACTTGAGAAAAAGCACAATACATCAGTTTAACTGCCAAAATCTGTAACAATGATAAATGTGTTCATGTCTAACCAATAAAACCATTCCAAGATGTGCATAAAAGGATAAACATACCATCTAAAACAAATGTTACTTGCGCCTCATTTTCTCTGAAGACGCATGAATAATTTCCCAGGTCTCTGGCCTGTATACTGAAACTATGAAGAAGGTTAAACAACTTAGAGCAGTCTGAAGTCATTGTTTAGTAATACTGAATTGTTAGTTTACTTCTTTAACATTTCTTATTTGCATTATTTTGACATTTAATAGAAATGACACATGATAATTTTGTGAAATGGACATCCACTTACGTCCTTTTAAGAATATACTGTTCATTGTCTCTATTTACAGTTTCTTCAGAGTTTTCAATTTCTTGTCCATCTTTAGTCCAATAGCCAGTAATGTACAGGGGGTTATTTGGAATATCAGTTAAGTTACATAAAAGCTCTATATATTGGGGTGTCAGGATTGCAAGCTCTTCAATAACGACTTGACTTTGACCTGTATGCCAAAACATTTGTAGCCCAATCAGCAAAACAAACCTCTTCATTGCAATTTTGTAGAGTAAACTCAGCTATTTTTCATAAAATGGTGACTGAATTTGCATATTAATCATGTATTTTATCATTTGTACACTTTTAAATACATCCGTTGATGTCAAATGCATGCTTGTGTTGGCTAATAAAATATAACAGGGTAAGCGTACCTTTGGATTCAGCTTTTTTGGTTGTAATTACAGGATCAGACTCTGGGGAAGGGGTTGTTTCTGGAAAAAAAGACATTGTGTCATAATAAATGTTGCACCGAATTTACAATACTAACTCACCATTCTACTAGAGAGAGGCCTAGTCAAGGTTAAAGAGATTTGCTTTACAATAATAAGCCTCAGCTAATTGAATAATTTTAAAAACATTCAGGTATTGTGCAATTATTTGAACATCCCCCAGAAACACTGGAAGAACCAACAGTCAAGAAGACTTAATTTCAGATAGCAAGGTCATAATGACAATGCTTGAAAATAACATAACACCGCCACATAAATGTTACACTAGACTAAAAAGCAGATGTGCACAAACCTGTGTACATCCCATCACAGTAGAGAAGTAGTACGATGAGATGCATGACATTAGCCATGGAGAACAGCGCTCTTTCCCTGCAGCTCTGCTGTGTGCGAGGCATCTTTTCTGTTGCG
>RJVU01049572.1:589217-688432 GCA_003731715.1 Anabarilius grahami
ACTTGGCAAGGCTGGTGTATGCTTGCAGCTTCCTGCTTTAAATTAGTCATGAGTGTCAGGAGGTGGCCACAGCTCTGCCTGATCAAATGATAGAAAAGCCTGTAACATCACCCTCTATTGAAATGGAGCAGGCATGTAACAACTGCTGGCACATTACAGTGTTTGACAATGTAAAATTCACGCCTCAACTCTGTATTCATAAATGTGGCTGTAGTTATGAATGTAGCCTTTTGTTTATTTTATGTGCGGGTCAGGTGGAGGAGTAGTTTTTTAATTTTAATCAAAATCTTACATATTGAAGAGTCTGTACTTTCTGTTTAAAACTATTATACTGTTACTTTTACCTCGTTCAACATCTCTTGACATATTTACTGTTTGTTTGCCTCATGTTGTGTTCGGGTCATTTTGACCCAGAGAGGATTTTCTTTTTACCAAAAATGTTAGTTAATGTTATTGCATTGGACTAAAACTTACTGACTTCGCTCACACAGGGTATAACTACTTAACTAAGCAATTTTTGTACTTTTTTGGGATGTTTTCCCACCTTGTTACACTTGTGGTGTTCCCGGTCAAAAATGACTGGCCTACAAAAATAGCTTATAAATCTCTTGTTATGCTTTATTATCACCAAATATTGGATTCAATCTTTTTGTCATCTTGTTTTCTTTCAATTAGGATAGGTTTTGTATTTATTTTTTAAAATGGCTGTTTGAAGTCCTCATTGATCTGAGGTTATATTGGTCGAAACTGACCGCCCATTGAAAATGAATGGGGAAGATCGAAAATTAGAGAAACATTTAGTGTTCAAGAGCGTGTTCATCATGTTCATGTTCACATATTTACATGTGTGCTTGAAAGGATAAAGGCCTCGGACCTGTGCATGCATGGATACATGCACACTCGCGCTACCATGCACACACACACGTTCATGTACACAAACAAACTATTTTGAGTATTACAGGCTTTTTCACAGAGATGATGAACTTTGTCCTCAAATCAGTGAGGCCTACGATCAATCAGTAAAAAAAAATACAAAACCTGACCTAACTGAAAAAAAAAAAACAAGTTGACAAAAAGATTGAATGCAATATTTGGTGATAATCTAGCACGACGAGAAATTTACAAGTAATTTTTCAAAGGCCGGTCATTTTTGACCAGGAACCTCAAAGGTGTTACAGGATTTTAAACACAGCATAAGGGTTTAACAGAGCATATGGTTCAAACAGAGGAAAATATATCTTACTGTCAGTAGTTCATATTTACACTGGAAGCTCAGTAGTTCTGTTATAGGGGAAAAATAATATTTCAAAATATATATTCTGTATTTTTTTAAATGTATATTTTGAATGGATCTGGGTTGGAACAAAGCATGTTTATAAGTATATAAAATCCCTACTTTCAGTGATGCAATTAAAAATAAAGTAGTGCTTAAAGCTGCTGTCCTTAACTTTTTTTGGTTAAAATGATCCAAAATTAATTAAGTACATAACCAGCCAGTGTTCAAAACTATCTCCTTACCTTAGCCCTATTCACAACAGTATCCACACCGATGTGGAGACTGACAGCAAACATTAGATTCATCCACGCTGAAGAGCCGTGCTGATGCACAACCCACGTAAAGATGATAGTTCCACAAATAACTGCAATTGCAGGTTTCAAACAGAGATGGCGACAAAGAGGCAAAACAAACAGACTGCAGCTTTAAGTTTTAGGCATATATGTAGTAACGAAATCACGCTTTCAGGATTTACAGTATTAGATCAGATTTTTTCTGAGATGTAATTGGTAACAATATAAATGTATTGTTGTAATTGTTATTAATATCAATAATTATTGATTGCAGGGGCAACTGTAATTATTATTAGTATCATAATTAACAATAATAATAATAATGTTTTTATTATCGTTATTTTTATTTAATAATCAATAAATGCAGATGCAACTNNNNATATATATATATATACAGCTCTGGAAAAAATTAAGAGACCACTCCAAGTTCAGAAATCAATTTTAAGTGGTCTCTTAATTTTTTCCAGCGCTGTATATATATATATATATATTCATATATATATATATCATTCATCCATTCATTCATGAAACTGTCTGGCACAAATAGTAGAATTTTTTGTTATTATATCACTTGACAAAGTTGCAAATGTTGGGCAAATGATAAATCTATTTTCTGACAATGGAAATAGAGGGCTTAGATGAGCTGATGGAATTTGGCAGAAAATTGTTCCTCTTTTTTTGGCCTGCGTCATTGTCAGGATGTTCTTGGTGATGCAACCTCTCTGTAGGGCTCTTGCTCAGAAAAGCCTCTCATTGGATTTACTCTGATAATCCTGAAGCTAGAATGAAGCTTGATTCAGAAAAAAAGGAAAGGTGTAGTGCATCTTTCTTTTGCAAAGATCATCGCTTCACACTCATTGTGATCAGCCAGTTGAAGAAGCAGGAGCAACTAGCAAAATGTCTCATGATGGAATGTCCAGAGAGGAATATGAGGAATATCAGAAGCAGATGGTGGAGGAAAAGTAGGTTTGAAAAAAACTAAAAACCTTTGGGTTAGAATTTAAACTCTTACTGTATTTGTGACAGTTTTTCCATAATGTTATAAACTCATTGAGTATTATTCTCACATAGAATGATTTGAAATGTAGCAGCCAAAGTATTTCTTTTTCTTGATACTCAGATAAGGGTTACTGAGCATTACATTGTTTAAGCTGCATGTGAAAGAAACTGTATCCCCTATTTCCCCTATAGGTATACCCTGATGCTGTGGTGTTTTCTGATAATACTCTGTTGTTACAGTTCTTGAATGCAACTGGGTTTTTTGATGTTCATTTTATATTCCTGTTCTCTGTGTTTTTCCCATCAATAAAGGATGGAGAGAGATTCAGAATTTGCTACAAAAAAAGCAGAAAGGGCTTGTTTGAGGACTTGTTTAAGAGACAAATATCGACTCCCAAAGGTGAGAATCCCAGACGCAGATAAAGGAATCTCTCTCAATGATGCTTAAGGCAGAACACTACAGGCAAACACACTGTTTTTTCATGCAATTTTGAGATTTTGGGCTATTTAGATGTTCATAATGTGTTGTTTCAACTAGTGGAAAGACAACACGTCTTTCCCATCCTATGACAGAGTTGAACTACTGCGCATCCAATGTGAGTGTATACAATGAAATACTAACTGTAAGAGAAAATTACCTCTGTATGAACCATGTGCTGCCTTAAACACACACAAAAAAATATGTTGCTCCTTTAATGTTAAGAAATGTTAAATGAGGTCAAAGTCACAGCATAACAGTGCTGAACAGAAAGTACAGACTAAAAAGTTAAAACGTTATAGTTTTATTTCTGTCTATATTAAATAAAAAAAGTTGTATTCCTCAAAAAATTGTAATATAAAAAATGCAATTCTTAAATGTAATAAATCAACTGAGGACGTATGGTGACATCAGTTAGTTAATTTTTTATCCTATTCACCTGAGGTGTCTTGCCTTAATTGAGTTATTCCTGTCCCTTACTGACTGTAAGCAGCACATTAATCACATCGATGGTTAAAGTATCAAGTGAGTTAAAGTTTCCCTTGCAGATTGTGGCAGGAGATTAAGTCATAAAATAGTAAGACTAAAATAGTCACTCTGGCTGAATAGGGCTTAACCACCTGCAGGGATTCTCTAAAGTGAGCTTTAAAAGCACTGACCTTATGCGCCAGAGAAACAAGCACGCACCCATCTTTAGAATTTTGTGTTTTGTATATTTCTATGGCATACCTATCAAAGAGTAATTTGCTGGTAAAGTGGATTTACTTCTTGTAGAGTTAACGAAAGTTATCATGAGCATTGCAATGTTTGAAGCAGATTTCACTCTCCGAAAAAACCTTAGAGATTGCGATCCATGCGCTTATTACATCTCGCTTGGATTACTGCAATTCTCTTTATTATGGTATGTCCAAATCCTCTATTGCCCGTTTTCAACTAGTGCAAAATGCCGCTGCAAAATTTCTCAAAAGAAAACGCAAATTTGATCATGTTACCCCAATTTTGAAATCGTTGCACTGGTTACCTGTACACTTTAGAATTTAATTTAAAATTCTTCTTTTTGTTTTTAAATCCCTAAATAACCAGTCACCAAGCTATCTGTCAGAGCTACTCCACCCCTACAATCCCACACGAAATCTGAGATCGGGTGATAAGAGAGTTCTCTGTGTCCCCAGGTCGCGATTAAAGCAGAGAGGGGATAGAGCCTTTGCTATCGCTGGCCCCAGGCTGTGGAACAGTCTCCCGGCCTATATCAGATCGGCACAGTCTCTAACTATTTTTAAATCTTCTCTTAAAACTTACTTTTTTCTTTAGCTTTTAATTCTGTATGAGTATATTGTGTGAATGTATGTTTCACTTTGTACTTTCTTTTTTTCCCTTCGCCTTATTGTTCAGCACTTTGGTCAGCCATGCTTGCTGTTTTTAAATGTGCTATATAAATAAAACAACCTTCAACCTTGAACCTTGATGTCATAACAAATATCAGTAGACCGGGAAGATTTTACAATGGTTCATTCATAAATCCGTAAGATCCTACCTTCATGCTGTGGAAATACAAACCGGAAGACAGAACACAACGAACACAGCGCTGTAAAGGGGCTTGGCTACATGGTATTATAGGAAGCAATTCCGAACCCGATCTCACAGGAAAACTTAACTAGAACAAGGTGGTTATTTCATATAAATTCTTATGATGTGAATCATACAAAAATGAATAAGAAAAAAGTCATTATGAAAGACCACCCCTAAATCTACCCGTCATGAAAACGTACAAATGAGATTGTAAAAAATTAGCCACCAGTTTACCAAGATTTCATGTTGATTGACATCTCTTGAAATGAAGACTCCTTCATAAGAACAGTTATAGCCTACTGGAAATCATCTTTAGAGAAGTTTAACTCCCTATGGAAAATGTATAAAAATGCCAATTAAGGGAGGTAGCCTATAAGTTTTTATTAATTTAAATGGCCTTTCCAAGTGTATAAATCAGTCTTTAATAATTAGGCTACCTCTGGTTCTTAAAAAGAAAAAAACGGGTGAAGGATAATAAGAAATATTTGCTTTTGTTGTTTTAACTTATTTTAATACTTGTTTGGTCTTTTTTTAAATTAAATTAAAGTCCTCTTGAGGCCCTTCTAGTGGGCCTTGCCCCCGGTTGAGAACCACTGATTTAAAATCAATACTTACAGTGATGCAATTAAAGTAATGTAGTGTTAAAGAGTTAGGCTTTTAACCAGTGTTGCCAAATCCGCAGTTTACCAGCAGAATTGGGGTCCTTTTAAATTGTTGCCCAGGATTGATTTTTTTTTTTTTTGCGGGTTGAAGGCATCCCCACCCTATCGGCATAAAATTTCAATGCTCCAACACCCACCTCCCTGCACCCTCATCCCCCAGACTCCCCCTGGAAGTCCAAATTCGGCACTTCGACCCACCCCGACAAAGAAAATTGCATTTTTGATTGGCCATTGGGCTCGTTTTGTATGACCTGGCAACCCTGCTTTTAAAACGTAAAATTTTGCAAAGATGTAACCACATATTCAAAATTTAGGGTGTTTTATTTTCATATGTGAAAATACAAAAAATAATACAAATTATTATTATTAATATCAGTCTAACAATAACCGCAAGGCAACAGAGGCAACCGCAATTATTATCTAAATATATATATCTTTTGAAATTGGTACCAAATGGTATAATTTTCATTTTTATCCATTTTTACATAATCCTTACATATATAAGCAAAGAACAGCTATTAAGATTTCTTTATTAGATTTGATTTACATGCTGATTGTTTTACCCAGAGCGAACAGGATGAGATTATGATTCAGCAGGCCGGAGATGACATTGACGTGCCAGAAGAAATGATTAAGATGGTGGATGGAGAAGCACCAGAGGAGGAGGAAAAGGAATCCATCATGGGTCAAATGCAGAACCTTCAGAACATGGATATGGGGCAGATCAAAGAAAAGGCTCAGGCCACGTTTGTGGAGATGAAATCCAAGGCTGAGGAGAAGTGCACTGTTATGTAATGTGTAGAAGAGGTTAAAGATATCTAGTTGTCAAATCTTGACACTCATTTACTTATGTAGTGAAACTATTATAATAGTTTCAATAACCTGATGTCGATCACTCTTTAAGAAATCAATGTCATTGTTCTGAAATTAATTTGTGAATTTATTCCGAGTTCTTTCATTTGGTTCTTTTTTTATCTTAATCTTTTTTCTTTGTTTTTATTTTGTTCCTTGATCTTTTTCTTTTCTTTTTTCTTTTTTTAAATCAAACTGTGATTGACTTAATACTGAGTAATCTTAAATTGCAAAGTCAATGTTATGACTTATGACCAACATCTACATGTTAAAGAATAATCATTATATTTGATTCATGCACTTTTTATTTAAAAATAAAGGTTATTTTTCTAAATAACTGTTTAAAATCCACATGAAAAAGACGTTTAAATGTAATGATATGATGAGGATTTTTAACACTAAATACTAAACCACTAAATACTTACAGTCACAGTATGTAACAATATTTTCTTCACGATTAAATATTTTGAAGGTTCCGTAATAAGTTAGTCACATGAAGGTGCAGACTGAAAACTGTTGGAAATTAGACATGACCACCTGGGATATAATTTTTGCATCACTACCACCACCAAAGGCAAATGCAAAAATAATGCAGTCAATTTATCAATGGATTACTCATAATTGATTTAGTCTGGACATTAAGATGGGATATGAGACAGTATTTTAACTTAAATAACACCCTTCACCCTTAAAATACTAAACCCACAATGAAAACTCTCTCATTTACTCACTCTCATGCCGTCCCAAATGTATGACTTTCTTTCTTCAGATCAACACAAATGAATATTTTTATCAAAATAATCCACTTCTTTGAGTCCATGTATGGGACCGCCCGAGCTGACAGTTCAAAAACCACACAAAGTGAACATGACGGTAATCTATACTACCCCAGTTGCTGAATCAATGTCTTCTGAAGTGAAATGGTAAGTCTGTGTAAGAAAAGTACTAATATTTAAAAAATATAACTCCTGTATAAACAATCACAAAACTGTCACATGCGGGTTCATAAGTTCGCTTGATGTAAACGTCACCATGTTGCGAAGCATGATGCAAGTGCAAAAAATAATGTAGAAGCACACAGGACATCACTTCTCACGTGAGTTTCACAACACGCTTACATCAACCTGTGTGATATTTACACACACACACACCACATCGTTTCGCTTCAGAAGTTGATTCATCAACTGAGGTCATATGGGTTAGCATTGTGCTTGTTTTCCGTGGTTTTTGAAGCATCAACTTTGAGGATCCCATCCACTTGCATTATATGAACTCACCAGTGGCGTAACTTTGTTTTAAAAAGTGTCTGGGACAAGAGTGTGTGTGTGTGGGATGTGCTATATCAGATATGTACAATAACAATTGTAGAAATAAATAACATTATGATGTACAGAAATCAATTTCAATAGAACAATTGAGAACTCATGTTTGATGTGATAGTTTCATTCTTAACAACTACTATATATATATATAATATAATATATTGTTAGAACTGAGATTCTTCACGTTAGTGAATAAATACATAGATTTACAATAAGCATTTGGATTCCATAATGGTCTGGAGGTAGAACTTTTGTTAAGCGTGTCAGAGGTTTCGGTTTCTAATCCGCCCTCATATAGTTTTGTATTCCTCATTAAAATCAAAGATGGTCATTAATGATTGTATAGACTTTGCATGAACAAAAAGAGAAAGTTCTGCCTCTCATAACACTGGCAACGAACGCCTCTTAATTAACACAAATGAATGTCAACTGGAAAGGTATCATTTGCATTAGGTATATCTGTGTAGCGAGATGTTTCAGAAAAGTGGTGGGGACAATATCGACCCTTGCAAAAAGTGGTGGGGACATGTCCCACCCATCCCACTACGCCTATGGAACTCACAGAGATAGATTATTATTCTAAAAATCTTTGTGTTCAACTGAGATAAGAAAATCATATATCTTGGGAAGGCATGAGGACAAGAATTTTCATTTTGGGTGGACTTTTCAGGGCGTTTCGCACTGTGTACTCACTTAAGGATTGTTATAGAGTTGCAAACTATTCATGAACTCATTCTGCATGTCATCAATGTCATCAGTGGTCTCAATGGGAATGCTCGGCGGGTTCAGGAAGGGTGAGCATGGCATGTTCTCGTATTTATATGTATGGTCACCGTACAATTGAAAGTCCTCATAACCTCCGACAGCTCCGTGGAGAGGCTCACAGACGTTGAGGTAGGGGTTGGCGTACTGCTGGGGGAAGCAGGGGCTCTGGCTGTGGAAGCGGCGGTCACATGCGGGGCTGTGGCTGGGGCTGGTCGAGGGGCTGTGCGGCATGTGACACGTCAGCTGGCAGCTGTTCTTCCTGGTGGGCCGGTTGAGATCCAGTTTGGCGGTGAGAGGCTTGCCGATGTTAACGTCCATGTTCCACTGGACCATGTCATCTAGGGAGTTAAACTGGACTTGTAGGCAGACAGTGAAAGCTAATTCCTCCTGTAAACCAGGAAGAAAGTGTGAGAAGATAAAAAGGATCAATGTCATTTTGAATTAAATATGTATTGTGAATCCCAATCTAGCTAAAGAACTATTGTGAATCAGTCTTTCTAGATTGTGATGTGTTGACGAAATCTTGCGATGTACCTTGAGTTTCTGCACTGAGCTGAGTCGGGTGTAGAGGCAGTGCTGAGGAAGACTGCCTGAAAGTAAGAAGCTTCCCGTTTCCTCCACAGTTTCCTTATTCATCAGCTTCGGGTCTACATCCAGGTCCTTCAAAGTCAGATTCAAAGCATTCATGTTTTTTGTAAACACATGTTAAGAAACACATTTCATGTTTTAATAGAGGAATTATGGAAAAATGTTAAGAATGCTATTAATCCAATTAAGATTGTACTTAAATAACAAAAAAAAGATTAGATGTACTGTATAGCTAAATAATTAGCCCAATTACTATTTCACTTATTTCTCTGGATGTACACTAGTTCAAAAGTTTGGGGTCAGTACAATTTTTTATGTTTCTGAAAAAAGTTTCTTATGCTCACCAAGGCTGCATTTCTTTAATCAAAATACAGTAATTGCAACGTGTGAGCAGGCATGAGACGGAGTAAGAATCCAAATGCAAGCACAAACGTTTAATAACAGAAACAAACAGGTAATCCATAAACAATAGTAATCCACAGACTGCAGGCAAGAGCAACGGCAGGAACGAACGAACGCGCGCGCGCACGCACAGGAACAACGACCAGCGAACAACAACTAAAGCACAGAGGTTTAAAAAGACATGTTAACAATGGGCAGATGAGGGACAGGTGTTGGTGATATGATGTCATGGTAACTAATGAGGGTATGCACGTGACGTCACCGTCGACCGTTAGGACTGCGGTCACACCCACTAAGTGACAAAAGACAGCATTGGTTTTCAGCGTGAATGTCGCGAAAAACACACAAAATACTTCCAAAACGGAAAAGAGCTTTGTGACTGACTGTACAAATAGCTTTGACACAAAACCTGAGGTATATATTTAAAAAAATGCAGAAAGCAACAGAAAAAAAGCAAATGGATCACTGAAATTCACAGACACAGCTGGACTCCAGCAGAGAAACATGGATTTGCAGTTTTCATTTTGTGTCAAATTGTTGGATTTTGAGTTAAACTCATACCGTATATATTGTATTGTTATATATTATGTTGACAACTCATCAATTAAATATTTTAGATCTTACATTCTGCATAATTTGGTGATTTTAAATAAACAACACTGACAAAAACTATACTATAAAACTATATATGTTTTAGGGCTGGACAATATGACGATATAACATTGATATAAGTGATTACGCGGATTTAAACCTACCTATATTGTAGTTATATAAAATATTTACAGGCAGATTTGCTTTATGTATTTCCCCGGCGTCAAATCAGGCACATACAAATGTCAGGAAACACGACTCCTGGCTGCATGTCAATATCTATGGATTAGGTTTATTTGACAAGTTGTAAGGAACACATTCAATTCCAACCTTTAGTGTAATTCGTTAGTTTTACTCGCGTTTTCGCAGTTTCCCCTATTAAATCCAGTCACGCAGCAGGATCTTTTGCCACTCAGTCCAGCTGAGGGAGCGCGTTCCGGCGGGAAAGTGACGTCGACGCATACCCTCAAACTCAATTCCTGGATGGTCACAGCTCTGCGCAGTTTAGCTCCAACTCACACCTGTTTGAAAGTTTCTAGTAATCCTGAAGACCTTGATTAGCTGGATCAGGTGTGTTTGATTAGGGCTGGAGCTACACTGTGCAGAGCTGTGGCCCTCCAGGAATTGAGTTTGAGACCACTGCTCTATAGTGACACACAAGGAGGTACAAGGCGAAACTGGAACCAAACACAAGAAGACAGAAACAAAGAGACCCAAGATTACACTTCAACATAAAAGTCCTACAAACTTTTTTCTGTGATGGAATAAAAATGGTAAAGGTTATATGCTGAATGGGTGCTCAAGAAACATTTATTTTTTTATCAATGTTAAATCAGAATTCAAGATTCTTTGATGAATAGAAAGCACAAAGGAATTTATTTGAAACAGATGTTTTTGTATCATTATAAATGTGATTACTGTCACTTTTGATTAATTTAATGCATCCTTGCTGAATAAAAGTATTCTTTAAATGTGCTTCTTAATTTTTTTTAAATCTTGCTGACCCCAAACCTTTGAACGGTAGTGTATATGATAATGAGACATTGCAGAATATTTCTTCAAAATAAAAACAAAGACCACTTACCAGAGGAAGGTTAGTTATGTGTGCCTGGCATGACTGCATCTCCTCTGGCTTTTTCACAATGCTGGTGTAGATGACCAGCACATTGGAGAACTCAGCAGCAAAGTCCATTTTTATCTGAACTCCACAGTCAAAGTCCAGAATTTTACTCTCTGGCAGTTCTGGGTTAAAACAGATGAAACATTTGAAAATGTTACATTAGTTTGATTTCCAGTTCCTATTTCAATTATCTTGAAATATCATCAGTGTTAATATCATCAACAAGATTTTATTTTGGGGTGTATTGTCAACAATAATGAAAAAGAGGTGAAAAATATGCATCATCATGACATAATGACATGATTTCAATTAAAAGATACTGTTGATAAAACAATTCTGTAGCAAAATAAAAATTCACTGAACATTTGTTAGAAGAAAGAATAAATGTAATAAATGATTTAACACATTGTAATAACTGATTTTGATTTTAATTGACTAAACTAAAATGTTTTTTTTTTTTTAAATATGCCTTTTTTTAATTATTAATATTGTGTTTAAATTTGACTAAAATTACCAATGCTTACATCTGGACAAAAATTTGAACTTTTTTATATAGTTATTTAAATGAGATGCACAATATTTTGAAGTAACTGAAAGTACCATGTGCTTTAGACCAGAGCAGGTTGTGTGCCTCAGCTGGATCTGAGTAGTCCCCAGGGCGGATGGGATCGGTGAGGGAACGTCTCTCTGACAGGCTGCTGCGGATCTCTAGAGCCTGCTTACCCTTTGTGGGGTCAAACTGGCCCATATCTACAAATAATCAGAACTGTTGTTTGATAATGAAGACACACCAAGCACAGGTAGATGAAATATACATGTTTAACTGACATATTTCAATTATATTTTTTTCCAAATTAATCTTTGAAATTATTATATTTAGTAGAAGTAGTAGTCATAGTGCAAAATAACTAAGTACTGAAAATAGTACTCTTTTCAAATCAGTTAATCATTTGTTTGAGCTTAATGGACCAGCATTTAACTAATAAAAGCTGTAATGCTTCATTTAACTTTAACATGCTCATGGTTCCCTTCCCTCACCTTCAGCCACACTGTCTAGCAGAACAGTTATCTTCTCATCCTCTAGGAGGCGCTCCTTCAGGAATTTGATAAAGACTCCATTGGTGAATCCACTTGAACTCAACTCAAAAGCCTCAGCATCTTGGCAACTTCACAAAAATAATATATAGCAGCATAACATGTCAGATAGAGAACAAAATGCACTTCAGCATGCTATTTCTGGATGAAAAAGAAAGACACTGAAAAACTCACGTGGCATATCCAAACACAATATTGGCTGTAACTTTGAGCATGACATTTGGCATGGCGTCATCATGTACATTTCTGAAACAATATACTAGTGTTAGAATGATGACAACCAATGTATGAATTACCAATTTGAATACGGTGTATTATCCTGCATTTTAAAACCACACAATCCCCACCTTTTCCTGCACATATCCAGGAGGAACACATTGAGTCCAGTCTCCTTCTCCTGCATCAGTTTCAGAATGCTCTGAACACAGAGACAGTTGCCTGAGCGGTATGGATTTGGGGCATCCACAGGCACCATGAAGCTGTTCCCAAAGTTCTCATAACCATGTCCAGCATAATACAACAAACCTACAGGGAGGAGCAATCGTCAAAGAGTCAGTTCACCCAAAAAAGAAAATTCTGTCACCATTTACTCAGCCTCATCTCGTTCCAAAGCTGCATGTCTTTCTTTCTACTGTCGAACAGAAAATATAAGGTATTTTACATATTGTCTGGTCTGTTCTTTTCCATATAATGAAAGCAGCTGGTGAATCACACAATCAAACTCTAAAAAGGACAAAAAAACTAACAAAAAGGTAGTCTAGTGTGACTTGTGCGCTGAAGTAAAATGATAGCTTTGCTTTTTGCTGAAAATCTTCCCCTTTGTGGCAGATCTTAATTTGAACTTGCATATGATGATATCAAATTTTTGTATCACAATGGTTGCAGAAACATTTATCATGGTATACGGTGTTATCACAGTATTGATTTACAAAAACAAGTTAAAAAAAAGGTAAACTTCAGTGCTGTTCTCTTATTAACAAGTTTAAAACTTTTTAAATAACAAAAGCTCAAAGAGATGGTACTTTAATGGGGCTTTTTGACCTTCTTGTAGGCAGTCCTTGTCACTGTATACTTCTGTTATATAGAAATGAGAAGTGTGATCTTCTCCACAGAAGAAGTAAAATGATACAGGTTTGGAATGACATGAGGGTGAGTAAATGGTGAGAAAATATTGTAACTAACAGTCTCCTAATCACCTCTGAATTCAGAATTCAACCAATTAGTCATAGTTTTACATATTGCAAGATGGCATGGTTATTATGGCAATTATATACTTTCCAAAAATCATGTTTGTTTGATCTTTCAAGGCAATTACAATGTTTATAGTGGACTACGGTAGCAAAAACTACACAGCAAAAGCCACAGTACCATAAACTCCCTTATGAAGCAGGGACAAGAATTCCTCCACAGCGTTCCGCATCTCTGACTCTGTCAGATCCAGCAGAGACACCACTTTAAAGTTCAGCTGCCGCAGCAAATTAGTGAGGTCATACACATCAACCATGGGCGCTTTCAGCTGTGGGTGGTTTCGATATGTGAGGTTACCGATCAGAAGAGCCACTTTGTCTGTAGCTAAAGGGAGAAACACATATTCACTGAAAAAAAGAGAGACTCCAGCCATTTTGAGTTATCATTTCTATCCATGTTAAATTAATTAATAGAATATATTAGGTCTACTCACCATAAGGTTTCTCAAGAAGGTAATCTGATGAAAAAAGTCATAATTATTCACTGACTTACTAAAAGCAAGAAATCTAAGAAGGGAACACAAAAACTTACCCTTCTCAACAGTCAGAAAGTCATCTGAAAAAGAGAAACAAATATACTAGGTGTTTAGAGGATTCTTCTCTGAAGGCACATGATGAAGACCAATGAAAAGAAATCTTATAGATCACAAATAGAATACATTTTAGAGAACAAAATAATGAGATTTGACCAATCCTGCCACAGTGAACCCTTAATGCCACTTAAGAAAAATAATTTTGTCACATTTTGATCATGTTCTCACACTGCATTCATTGCAATTTGAATGGGAATGTTCTCATTTTTACAACAGACTGCATTACTGAAGGAATCGGATCTATAAAAGTGTCCTCCACCACATCAATCAGTAAGAGAGGTCAAGAGAGTAGGGAAAAACATTTAAAGGAGTTTTCCCGGGTTCAATACAAGCTCAACTGTGGCACGCTGTCGATTACCACAGAAATAAGCAATTAAAAAAAATCATGTTTAATGTAATGCATTCACATTATTAATGGTATTGCTGTTCATGGAGCTTGTTTTGAACCCGAAACGTTCATTAAAAGTTGTTATAGCATGCATAAATCGTAATGACAATATAATGATTAGGTATGACATGCACCAGATTCAGATTAATGCCAAAAGTCCCTAGATGTTAGAGAGGTGCCAATACATCTTACATAATACCTTCAGAGCACTCCATCGCTCCTGAAATTTGAAGAGATATTCTTGGCTCTTTCATTTCAGAATGGCAAGGATTTTCTTGAGAAGGAACAAGGGGTTGGACCACAAAATATGAAGAGAATTTTAATTTAAAAAGAGAGCAGTCCACTTACACTGCCATACAAATCAAGGTTATGCTTTTAGAGGTTGGATAGGATAGGATACACTTGAAATTGCAAAGACCATTTCTTGGCATCCTAACTATATCGTCCTTGAGATATTTATATTGGATTTACTTGTTAGTCAATACTGTTGAGAAAACTGATTTGATCAGAAATCATCTAACCAAAAAATAAATATAAAACAAAAGACTTGATCCATACCAATAACAACAACATCGACTTCATTGCTCCATGTTCGCTCATTATTGCAGAAGATCTCGCAGCGATATCTTCCCTCGTGCTCTGGCAACAAATTCTTGACCTAATTTAAACCAAAACATATTATTCAATCACTCTCACTTCACTGAAAAAAAAAATTTTCTTAAAAAAGCTGTAAATAAAACAAAGAATACTGGAGCATGCTTTACATGAAAATTGAAAGAAAATTTAAAAAAAAGTAAAAATCCCCACCCGAAATCTGTTCATCATATAAAGCAATCTAGTCTCCAGAAAAATTGGGCTAAACTTCTCGATTCATATGAATTAGTTTTATGATGAACTTTTTGAAGCTACAAAGTGGTAGTTGCGTGGACTGTCAATGGAGGGACAGAAATCTCTCGGATTTCATTTAAAAGATCTTCATTAGTGTTCGGAAGTTGAAAGAAAGTCTTACGGGTTTGGAACAACATGCGGGTGAGTACCTGATGACATTTAGTTAAATTTAAAATTTAGTTACTAACAAGTTAAATTTGTTTAAAAGTAAATCCTACACCACTTTTTCTCTTTTTAATCTACTGCATCTAAACTGTCTCAGAAATTAAATACAGTACAACATGTAATAGAATAGCAAATTTATCCTCTTACAGTGTACTTCCTTCTGTTGGCTTTTTTGATCGGCACTCCATTTCTGTACCATTGATATTGCGGTAGAGGTCTGCCAATAGCTCCACACTCCAGATAGAGTAGATCACCCACCAGCAGCCTTTGAGGCTGAGGCTGGATCAGGACCCTCGGCCTGCCCTCTAATGCCAAAGACACTAATCCTGTACAAAAAAGCATCCATTTTTATATCAATGACAGACAGTGACAATATCAAAACATTTCAACCCAATTTCTCTCTTGCCTCTGCTAATCAGAAATGATTTACCATATCTTGGTGGAACATCAAGGATGTCTACTTGGGCCCAGTGACTGAACTCATATGTGCTTCCACAGTTCACCCTACAGATGTAAAACCCTGCATCTTTGACCTGGACTGGGCTGAACACCAGGTCTGGGGAAGAGCTGTTATATACCTGAAGGGTCACGTTAGTTATATGATTGATGTGAATGACTTATAATTATGTTTCTCATTGTAATATCATAAGTTTACCCACCTCTTCCGTTTTCTTAAACCACTGGAACTGCACATGTGAAGCACCAACAGCACAACAGCTGAGACGAAGGTTGTGTCCAGCAATGACAGCCACTGACTGCGGCTGGACGAGGATCTGAATTCCTGTGAAATCAATTTAGAAAACAGCATATGAAACTGCCTTATAAATGCAAATAAATCACGTATGGCTATATCTGCACGGAATATATGCTAAGAATTTCTGCAGAATTTGAATGCATGTAATTTACAAAGTTGTGTGTTTATTAAATATTTTGGCAAAAGTTACAAATAAGAGTGTAAATAAGAGTGCGGCCACATTTACTGTTATGAGAATTTTTGCAGGCAAAATCCAGACATTTCAATTGTAATTCATGCGATCAGGAATTTCGTGTGAGGGCGAAAGTTTTCTGTATGCAGATTTCGCAACAGGTTCAAATTAGTCGTGCGGATTCACCGCATTGATCAACAGAAAGCTGATTGGTTTGAAAGAGATTTCTGTCTGAGCTGTGCTTCATACATCACTACACTATTGACAACAGACAACGGAGCATTTTGCCTGCAAAATTTCGCTGAAATTGTGTGACCACACCTTAATACTTTCTTTTTAACACATTTTACCATATCTAAATCTATTTCAACTAATTTTCCTTGATAATCAGTTAAGAAAATGTGTGGGCCTGTGTGAGAAATATTACTTCCTCAAGCATTTGTCAAGGTCATGTTTGAATTACAACTGTGATTTAATATCTGAGTACAAAACAATCAACATAAGATAAAGTGATGCAGCATTCTACTGTTGAGACATAAACTCTCTTTTTACGATGTTTACACTGACAGTTGTACCTGGAGGTTTAAGGCACTGCAGGGCATCCGTATGACCCATGATCTGTAGAAACTCAACCAGTTCACCCAAAATACATCCTTGATCTCCAATGAGTTTGAGCAGGGTGCGGGAGGGACTCCCATCTGCCTCCAAAGCCTTCAGAGAACACATGTCCATATCATCGAGACTGTGCATGTGAGTGGAAGGAGTAAACAAGACTGTGAGTTTATTAGTGCATATTACATTAAAAGAAAATGTGAATAGAGAAAAATAGAGTTGTTACCTCACTTTGAATCGCCTGTCACTTTTCACAATCTCCCCCAGTTTTCGCCATCCCTTATTGTTTGCCTTGTCAAGAGACTCACAGAGCCTCTTTAACACAGATTCTTTCAAGAAATTTATGTTCAAAGAGTTGTCATTCAAATCTGACATGATTGAGGATAACGGCTCATACACAACTGTGATCTGCTGATCTCAGGTTTAAATGTTCAGCAAAGCACCTGCAATATGGGACATTGACATGACATTTCAGGCAGTGTCCCGAGACTCTCTGACATACTTCATATGAAAGATATATTTAAAAAGATAATATATGGCACTTTTTCAAATTCATTTGACACGACATGACATGACATGACATGAAATGAACTGCAAAAAATCTTGAATATATGCTAGACTTTACCTTAAACATTTTTATAATATTTAGCCTAAAACTGTATTAAAGTTCACCTAAAAGTGTTTCACGTTGTAAAATGCTAATATACAGTATATACACCGATCAGGCATAACATTATGAGCACTGACAGGTGAAGTGAATAACATTGATTATCTCTTCATCACGGCACCTGTTAGTGGGTGGGATATATAAGGCAACAAGTGAACATTTTATCCTCAAAGTTGATGTGTTAGAAGCAGGAAAAATGGGCAAGTGTAAGGATTTGAGTGAGTTTGACAAGGGCCGAATTGTGATCGCTAGACAACTGGGTCAGAGCATCTCCAAAACTGCAGCTCTTGTGGGGTGTTCCCGGTCTGCAGTGGTCAGTATCTATCAAAAGTGGTCCAAGGAAGGAACAGTGGTGAACCGGCGACAGGGTCATGGGCGGCCAAGGCTCATTGTTGCACGTGAGGAGCGAAAGCTGGCCAGTGTGGTCCGATCCAACAGACAAGCTACTGTAGCTCAAATTGCTCAAGAAAGGTGTCGGAATACACAATGCATCGCAGTTTGTTGCGTATGGGACTGCATAGCCGCAGACCAGTCAGGGTGCCCATGCTGACCCCTGTCCACTGCCGAAAGCGCCAACAGTGGGCACGTGAGCATCAGAACTGGACCATGGAGCAATGGAAGAAGGTGACCTGGTCTGATGAATCACGTTTTCTTTTACATCACGTGGATGGCCGGGTGCGTGTGCATCGCTTACCTGGGGAACACATGACACCAGGATGCACTATGGGAAGAAGGCAAGCAGTGTGATGCTTTGGGCAATGCTCTGCTGGGAAACCTTGGGTCCTGCCCCCCATGTGTATGTTACTTTGACACGTACCACCTACCTAAGCACTGTTGAAGGTGGTCATAATCTTATGCCTGATCGCTGTGTGTGTGTGTGTGTGTGTGTGTGTGTGTGTATCAACCTGACTTCATTAGGCTACACCGGTTAAAGTTTTTTAATGGGCCAGGTAAGTGAAAGTAGCTATAAGGATAGCGCAATTAAAATTAAAATTTCATGTCCAAACCTGTAAGATTTCTTTCTTTCCGTGGAATACAAATTAATGAGATGTTGGAGAGAGAATGACAGCCCAAGTCACCACTGAACTTCAATGGAGAGCGAAACTGTCATTCTGCCTCATTTTTCTTTTAAATATGTTTAACAGAAGAACGTAAGTCGATACAGGTTTGGAACGACAGGAAGATGACTAGGCTACATGAAGGCAAAATGTTCATTTCTTGAGAAAACTAACTGTAAAATAGTTTCCGTAAGAACAGAATATGAGTGATGAATGTTTGTAAACTATGTAGCCAGCGCCATTCCTTCCTAATTTTTATTTTCAAAAGCAGATTCCTCAACTGATATGAACTTCTAAATGTAAATGTTCATGCAAACAAATAGAGATAAAACAGTTTAGAATTCACCACGAACAAAAAGTAATATCAGAAAGAGTGTAAACATCGAGCGCACATACCGCAGGCAGATCAGATGCTGACATGATGTATCCCATTAGAAATGTTTCCCATTAATCCTTCGCTGCACTGACTGATGAGGGGAAATCCAACTTACAAAAAATACGTGTGTGTACGCATCACTTCCTGATGTCTAACAAAGAGGAAGGTGTTCGTCTCTCCCGAGCTCAAAGAGTTCTTAAACGGAAGTGTGTTCTTATAGTTAAAAAAAGAGACTCGCTTTTCGTAAACATAATGTATAGGCCTATACACTAATGAGGAATGACTGACTGAGCCCCGAGAACTTCTTAACCAGCTGACCAATGCTTTTCATACGATTACTTTATACACACACACACACACATTTTAGTTGATTAATAGCCAGATCATCAACAGTGATAATGGTTTAATTTTTTAAGAAGCCTACTCTGTCACTAGATTACTACCCTTATTAGGCCTATTTTATTTTCAGTTTGCTTACACACAGTGTGAGCACAGTGGTTCTCAACCTTTCTGACTCAAAGACCCCCCTTGCCCACAACAATATTGGAAGGCCCAATGACTTTCACATTTTTTTATGATTTAGCAACTGGATAAGGATTAAGAATAAGGGATATGTTCAAAAGTTTTTGAACTGTAAGGTTTCAGAATTATTTGATGAATAGAAAGTTCAACAGAACAGCATTTATCTGAAATAGAAAGCGTTTGTAACATTATCACTACTGTTCAAAGTTTTGGGTCAATACGTTTTTGTGTGTGTGTGTGTGTGAAGATATTAAAAAAAAGAATACTTTTATTTTATTTTTTATTTTTTCCTCCCCACACCATTCTGATGTTACCACTGTGATCTGTTTGGAACCTCTTTATCTTGTGTACCAGGGATATGTATCTGTAACTAGAGTACATTTATACATTTGGGATACCGTACTATTGTTTCCTTTTTGGACCTTTGTTCTGAAAAACTACTAAATAAAGTTTATAAAAAAAATACTTTTTTTCAGCAAGGATGCATTAAATTGATCAAAAGTGACAGTATAGACATTTATAATGTTGCAAAAGCCTTATGTTTCAGATAAATGCTGTTCTTTTGAACTTTCTATTCATCAAATAATCCTGAAAAAAATTGTACACACCTGTTTTCAACATTGATAATAATAATAAAATGTTTCTTGAGCAGCAAATTGGCATATTAGAATGATTTCAGAAGGATCATGTGACACTGAAGCCTGGAGTAATGATGCTGAAAATTCAGCTTTGCCAACACAGAAATAAATTACATTTTAAAATATATTCAAATAGAAAACAGTTATTTAAAATTGTGTATATNTGAAAATTCAGCTTTGCATCACAGGAATAAATTACATTTTAAAATATATTCAAATAGAAAACAGTTATTTAAAATTGTGTATATATATATATATATTATATATATACACACTAAAATATTTTAGAGATTGGTAATACTATAAATATATAAATTCATTATAAATATTAACATGGAGTTATAGCCTCCACTACAAACAGCAAATATCTAAAAATTCTTAAATTAAGCTATTTTAAAATATGTCAGTGCAAGTTGCTTTCAGTTAAAACAGCTTAAACATGCATTTTAGTCTGGGAATAGCCTTAAACCTTGTCTGTGAAACCGGGGGTAAGTCTTGTTTTCTGAAAAAAAATAAAAATAAAATAAAATCATCAAAATTAGGTGAGTCTACTCTTAAAATAAGAAAAAATATCTTCCAGTGGTGTCTTCATTCAAAAACAAAAAAAGAACATAGTATTTTACCTCTCTTACAGATTTTTTTTCTTGTTACTCACTTAATTTGTATCACTTTTTAGTGAACAAGACTTCTCAAATACATCTTAATTTAAGAATGTTTACATAATTGTACTGGAAAACAAGAGAAAAAAATACAGAGTAAGAAGATAATTTTTGTAGTTTAAGGTTTTATTCATTTACATGACTTTTTGAGGTCTTGAAATCACACTTTTTAATAAGGCTTCCTTGTATTATCCAAGTTTGCGTGGGAATCGTTTCTTCAAAGAAAAAAATTGCTGATAGGTTGAATTAAAATAAGAAATAATTCGAATTTTAGTTGTTTAAATACGGAGCCCCTAAAGGGACATGGTGGTAGAAAAAAAAATGGGAAGGAAGGAAATTTTACGTGGTGGTGGAAAAAAATTTGGGATGGGAGGATTATTTTTTTTTCAAATCTTTTGCGTTCCCTCGCAAAGATGTTTTGCGTTCCCACGCAAAGATGTTTTGCGTTCCCTCGCAAAGTTATAATCGTTCCCTTGCTGTGAGTTCGGACAAACACTTCCTGTTTAATGTCCCGCTGGCTGGCAGTAGTGTTTCAATTAGTAACATACGTTAATAATGCACACAAATAATGCGCGGCTCATAGAGTTTGAACTTGTTGGATTCAAAAATGAAGAAATGCAGTCAGTGCTTATGTCAAGCAGTTCAGCTGGCAATATATTCACAGATTCGAGCTTCCCGGATTAATAACTGTTAAAACACAAATGCAGCTACTTCCAATCATAGTAACCTAGACAACAAGCTACAACAACCCAATTTTCCTCAAATGTGCTTTATAATAAATTGGTCTCTATGAGCAGGCGGCGGAGATACACGTCTGAAGGGACCGTCTGAAAAGTGCAAAACCCAACACTTAGTTTGATTTTTTTTTTTAAATGCATAACGTTATTGATTATTAATTATTAAATAAAATAATATAATAATAACTTCACTGTTATTAGTAAAAATATTAAATAAATTGTAATGCCATCAAATCCAGTAAGCAATTATCATGCAAAAGCTGTTGTAAGTATGTAAGCTGTGTACCAACATAATTTGTGAAAAGAAGGCCTTTATGTGCTACTTGCCAAACTAAGTGTTGTAGTACCTATAACCAGCAGGAGAGCAGTGATGTATGAACTGAATTTGGTGACAGTACAGTGTGTTACAGTGAAGTTATTGAGTATTTTTCGTAATATAAAATGAGCAAAAGGGTTTCGGGTTTTGCACTTTTCAGACGGTCCCTTCAGACGTGTATCTCCGCCGCCTGCTCATAGACCAATTTATTATAAAGCACATTTGAGGGAAATTGGGTTGTTGTAGCTTGTTGTCTAGGTTACTATGATTCTGCATTTGTGTTTTAACAGTTATTAATCCGGGAAGCTCGAATCTGTGAATATATTGCCAACTGAACTGCTTGACATAAGCACTGACTGCATTTCTTCATTTTTGAGTCCAGCAAGAGGAAGTGTTTGTCCGAACTCACAGCAAGGGAACGATTATAACTTTGCGAGGGAACGCAAAACATCTTTGCGAGGGAACGCAAAAGATTTGAAAAAAAAAAAAATTCCTCCCATCCCAAATTTTTTTCCACCACCACGTAAAATTTCCTTCCTTCCCATTTTTTTTCTACCACCATGTCCCTTTAGGGGCTCCGTAGTTTTAAGCTTGTTTTAAGTCATTTTAAGTCATCTTGGGGTCCCCTTGGGAGTTTGCTGAGGCCCTCTAGTGGGCCCTGGCCTGCTGCTTGAGTACCACTGCCAAGGCCTATCTACAGGAAAACCTAGCAAAAAGCAGCAAGAACACCCTAAGAATACCTAGAGTATACTGAAATATAGTTATAGTCAGAACTCCATACACTCGCAGAAAAAAAAGGTACAAAAGCTGTCACTGGGGCAGTAACCTTTCAAAAAGTACACCTTTGTACTTAAAGAGTGCACTGCATATCAGTACATTGGTACCAAAAGTGTACAATATTAGTACCTAAATGGTACATATTAGAACCTTTTTAAAGGGTGCCATCCCAGTGACAGCTTCTGTACCATTTTTATTTTTTTTTCCTGAGCGTGTAACAGCCACTTAGTAACGCACATATGTCTGAATGTCTTTCACTTTGTATTTTTTTAGGCACCATATAACTTTAAACAGTTTTATAAAAACTAGGCTATATTAAACTTCCAGACGAGGCTTTATTTGGCAAACATCATTGTTTTATATTGACGAACTTTACTCATCTGGCTTACAGTTGCTCTAACACACCGTGTCATTGGCCCGTAATGTGTGTGATGTAACATCATACTAGATATGCCACACCTCAAGACTCTCCCTGCAGCTTTAGGGCTGTTTGTGTGCAACTGGAGACTCAGAAGGACTGCGGTGTCAACAGGATGACTTTGTATTTGGCTTTCCCACTCTCATGGTGCGCGTTTTGAAGGGGGACATCGCTTCAGAGAGACTGTTTTCATAGCGGAACAGTCCACAATGCAGCACGGATGTGGATTATGGGAAAATCACAGGTGAAGCTGTGCGGGTAATTTCGGTAACGGAGTGGGTGGCGGATCCAGGTGAGTCTCCGCGTCAAAAGCTCGATATTACAATGATTTATAATGTGGTGGAAACTCGTCGAAGATTTATGACCTGTAATTGTGCACTTATTGTAATTTGGGAAGTATTTTTTTTCTTATGTGCCGTAATACCGCGATCAAAACTGTATTTCATGTATGTAGATGTGCAAGGATTAAACAGCTGCGTCCTTATGACTTGCACTATTCTTTTTTAATTCTTGGATTGTTGCATCTAGTCTACATATTTAAATATCACCGCGTCATAATCAATATTATTTTTTCCTTTATAATGACTGTTTAAATCAGGTTAGACGTTGAAGGAAGGGCAGATGTATGACACCATGGTGAACCAGATTTCACCAAGTACATTAAAACATTTTGAAAACATTGATTTAACATTTAAATCAACCAATCAGATTTGAGGGACAAGTTCACAGTTTATGTCAAGTTTAGGCTTACAACCAGGGTTAAGTGTCACCTATCATTTCCCTCTGATTTTAGGGATAAATTATGGGTTAGGGTTAGGGATTTGGTTAGGACTAAATTTACATACAGGAATGTTGTTCCAGGATCAACAAAATATGTTGATCCAGGAACATGTCTTACTTGGCAAAATCACAGTGACCACAGAACCAGAGCTGTGCATGACATAATCTCCTCTATCTTCAAAATAGTAGCCTACATTTTTTGTTCAATTGGGTTGACCTGGGATCATGGGTTGACTGTCTGACCTGTCTTGTCTCGGCTTACTGAAGCAATACAGTATGTGTTTGTTTATGGCTATAACATTGTTATCAGTAAGAATGCAATGGCAAAATTGGCCCCTGGAGAAGAGACCAAATGAGACTGGAGTTTGTGTAGACTCATTATAGCAGTGCAGTAGTTTGCTGTTCCCTAGTAATGTTTTGAGCATCAGACGAAGAGATTTGTAGAGTAGACTTTTGTGGTGCCTGTTGCAAAATATGTATCGATTGACAAGACTGTTTATACGTTTTGTTTGATCCCAGATGGCACTTGCCTCTTTCTTTATTTGGTTTAGTAAAAATCTGGCCTTTAAGGATGAATATTTGGTCCCACTTTATATTAGGTGGCCTTAATTACTGTACTTACATTTAAATTAATCATTTGATACAATGCACTTATTGTGTATTTTTACATTGTACTTATATTTAAAAAAATACCTGCATGAAATTACATCTGTAATTAATTTCTGTAATAACATTTATAATTACACTGTTGACCCATCCCATACACCTTAAACCTACCCATACCACCAAACCTGTCACTAACCTTACCCGTATCCTCAGTAGCAGCAATACAATATGAACACAAGAAGTACATTGTACTTATTTTTTTTATGTAAGTACATAGTAGTTAAGGTCACCTAATATAATGTGGGGCTCGAATATTTATTTATTTATTTCTTTTCTTAGTGTTTGATTTTGGGTGGTGAGGGGCAACTCTTTCTGTATGTAAACAGCTTATGTCTACATTTATGCTTCATCTAAAGCACTCTCTATTAGTATTCCACACAGATTACCTTATATGTATATGATTTTGTTAGGAATGTATAAGAATGTATATTATGTAAAATGTTGAACTGTATATTGTTACTTGTCTGTTGTGCTGTTAATCTTGCTGCTGCCAAGCTGAAAATAATTATTTTAAGTAGTTTGGCACTGAAAGAGAAAGTTAATGTAAAATGTTTTGAGGTCATTTAAACCTGGACTTCAGCCCACTTCCTTCTCAATATGCATATAATGTGGGAAAATAAAGGACTGTACTGACCACAGACAAAAGCTTGTCAGATTTATACTAAATTCATTACATGAACATTTGGGTTAATCTCGTCCTTGGCATTTTAATGACTTATAAGTTTGTAAATAAAGCTGATGGCATGTTCATGGAAACTAAAACATGTACACATAAAATGCAATCGGTGAATTGTATTTATATTCTACAAGATATTGTTGCCAAGTGTTTCTAAAAATGATCCAAAAACAGAGCAGATTGATGGCCCTTTCAACCTGTGTCTCTCATTGGAACTCATCATTTCCAAGGCAGTAACTTTCCATTAAGTCACCTCTCTGCACCTGCTCGATTCTTTTGTTGATGCCTGGTGTTGTGCATTCTGTCAGAAATAAATGTTTATTTTCTGTGTTAAACATCTCTGACTATGATGTGCTTGTGCTTTTTCAGTTTAAATAGAGAACGTAATTGGATCAATGACGTGACGGTCTTTTTTTTTTTTTTTGTCCAAAGTCCTTAATAATAATAAAAAACAAAGATATGACATCCAAAGTATGTAAGGTAGTACAACTAGATCTCTTTTATTGAATCAAAAGGTTTTAATCATATTTTGCTACATATAAAGATATTTTAAAGATGTCAAAAGATCATTCGGTTTAACCGTCCAAAGGCCAATACAGCCACTTCATTTGTAATTAAAATATCTTAAAATGTAATAAATGTATATATTTTTTATTCTGCCATGATTTTATAACATCATATATCAACATAGTGCAAAATGGTATTAAAATTATGTGTAGAAGTCATTGCTTTGTTATGAGAAAGAATGTCCAGAAAAAAGAATTTCATTGATGTCATTCGGAGTAACCAATATAAAGGGACCATTTTGGATCAAGTCATGCGGTCTGAATCATGTGACAGGATGTGACATCATTCAGACACCTGCAAAGGACCACATGGTCATGAAGCAAAGTAACTAAGTCTCTCTTAACTATTTTAAAAATTCCATGTTTTCACTTGCTCATATGCATATCCCGAAACATCAGTTCATTCGGTATAAAACATGGAAAATGTTGTAATATTTTAAAAACTTGTACTAAATATAAAATGTTTGATTGTCATTTTGCTAACTAGCTAGATATCAGCCTGTTAGCATTGTTTGAAAATATCGTAATTCGGTATAACCAAAAGTGTAATTTGGTAAAACCGAAATTTTGGTTAAACCAAATGACTTTTTTGTTGACAAATTTTGTCCATCTTGTAAAAAAGGACAAAAGCAGAGTTAATTGATTATAAAAACCACATAATCTCATTGTTAACACTTCATAAAACTTTGAAATTAATGAATTAATTCATTCATTTCTCCTTTATGTTTTTTTACACCTTATTCATCAATGACCCAATTGTTTATGATTTTGAAAATTAATATCTAGTGTGAATTAGTGTTTGTGATCGTCCTGCTCTCATAATCAGAAGCCTGAGTCTTATCAAATCAAAATGTCACTTTTCGTCATCATTTTACTTAACTGAGACAGAAATTCTGTGCCCAAAATAATCTAGTCTATTTATAAAAAATAAAAAAAATTAAAAATCCACTATTGCCATCATGGCCATTATTCATGAAATCAGAGAAGAATGAAATCATCTTTTTTTTTTAAATTTTTATCTTGGCATAGAGTTGTTAACTCAATGCAATTGTACTCATAATGACCTTTCAGCTGTTGTGATGAGTGAAGGTGTTTACACATGCTAAGTGGTTGTTTTGCATGTCTAGATTGATGTTTAAAGTAGAAACAAACTCTACAGGTGGTACTTAACGTGCGGACGCCTTATTGACTTTGAGGACATTTATTTCTCTTGCAGGAAAAATGCGGAGAGATGCAGAGCAGGCGCTGACTCTGATGTGGCTTCTCTCTTGGATCCCACACAGCATGTGTAAGTGACCGAGGCAGGACTATAAATTCAGCCAATCAGTTCAGACAGTAGCTGTATAACTGCAATTCAGACAGTTGCTGTAAAACTATAAATTTAAAATCTATAATGTAATAATCCGGAGGCCTTTTGTTTATATGCAGTACATCAGGTTTATGTGCCATTCAGAACTGAATTCCTGCATTTGAATTGATGTGGCTAACAGTGTGCAGTTTTTTTTATTCTATATTGAGTTTAACCAAGTAGAATTCAAAGAATTTACCAAAGTTTCTATAAGTATGGTTTTTAATAATACATTTTATGTTTCAGTAAGAAATACCTATAAACATGTTTCAACACACAACATATGGACTATTTCCAGAAGAATTCAATATTCTATAATAAGCTTTTTACAGATATCATCATATACTCTTCAATTACAATATCTCTCCAGGTCATTCTCCCCCAGGGAGGCCCAGACTAACAAAATGTCGGTCGCCTGAGAAAGAGACATTTACTTGCTGGTGGGAGCCTGGATCAACTGGTGGATTGCCCACCAGCTATCACCTGTATTACAGAAAAGAGAGGTTCGTGCAACCTAAATCACTGTTCATCATCGTATACCTTTTAACTTAAAGGGTTAGTTCACGCAAAAAATAAATTTCTGTCTTTAATTACTCCCCCTCATGTCATTCCAAACCCACAAGACCAACGAAATTACCACATTCAAGGTCCAGAAAGGTAGTAAAGACATCGTTAAAATAGTCCACGTGACTACAGTGGTTCAACCTTAATGTTATGAAGTTGTCGAGAATACTTTTTGTGCTCAAAAACAAAACAAAAATAACAAATTTATTCAACAATCTCTTCTCTCCCCTGTCTTCATTTTTGGGTGAACTAACCCTTTAAGTTGCCATCAAAAAAAGAATGATATTTGTGGTTGTATTATTTTTTCCTTGTATTAAAACATGGATAGTTGCCTCACTGAATGCTTATTCTGACACAGTTTATAATATATGCTTTATTTGGCTCAATAAAATATCCCATGATTTCATACTGTTACTGAGATACTCTGTTGTTAAGGTTGTTAAGATTATTTAATGTTTTTGAAAGAAGTCTTTTATGTTCACCAAAATTTATTTATTTGATTAAAAACACAGTAATATTGTGAAACATTATTACAATTTAATAGAGCTGTTTTCTAGTGTAATATATTTAAAAATATCATTTATTCCTGTGATGGCAAAGCTGAATTTTCAGCATCATTACTCCAGTCTTCAGTGTCACATGATCCTTCAGAAATCATTCTAATATGCAAGAAACATTTCTTTATTATTATCAATATTGAAAATAGCTGTGCTGCTTCAACTTTTGGGAAAACCTTGACACATTTTTTAGGATTTGTTGATGAATTTGAAGGATCAGCATTTATTTTAAATAGAAATCTTTTGTAACATTATAAATGTCTTTACTGTCACTTTTGATCATTTTAATGCATTTTTGCTGAATAAAATGTATTTCTTTGAAAAACATATTACTGACCTCAAACTTTTAAACAGTACTGTATATATGTAGCTCTCATATTTTTGGAACTTCATTTTTTGCTATTCTCTAAATATGTTTTTCCAGAGCATTACACATTTGTACAGCACACACATTTATTAATAAACATGAGTTCATGAGAATGAGTTCATGTTTACATATTTTATAACAAACAATCTCAGGTTTTGGTTCATCTGTTGTCCAAAAGTTATGTCATCAATTTCAACATTTAAACCATCAATAAACTTTTTCAGCTCTGTGGAAGTCTTTGAATGCCCAGATTATCATAAGGCGGGGAACAATTCCTGTTATTTTGATAAGCGGCACACATCTATTTGGATCATATACAACATCACAGTGGTGGCCTCCAATACACTGGGAAAAGCCTATTCAGAATCTGTGGAAGTTGATGTTATGGACATCGGTGAGTTGATTTATTGTGTTTACAAAATATTAAAATGCATCCAAAAATGGATTTGTTTTTATGTGCTTGCAAAATGCCCCTAGTGTATACAGAGCATGCATGTATGGTTAATGATGTTTTACTACAGAGGCCAATTTCAGGGTTGTTTTGACAACAGCCACAGTGCAGTGAGTTGCCTGCTAAATATAGTGTATATAAAACAGGGATGGGCAACCTCGGTCCTGGAGGGCCACTGTCCTGCAGAGTTTAGCTCCATCCCTAGTCAAACACACCTGCCTATAAAGGAATCCTGAAGACATAGGTTAGATTTTTGAGGTGTATTTGATTAGGGATGGCGATAAACCCTGCAGGATGTAGCCCATCCCTGATATAAAACTTGCCAACAGCTACATAAAGGCACACGCAGCAAAATCAGCCTAATTTCCTCATGGTGAAAGTTTTGAACTTTTATCACTTTCAATTAGATCATCATACTAGAACACATGGCAGATAACAGTGCATGTGCACTTATATAGTTTAGTTACAATTTCCCCTAAACCAGTTCAGTTTCTGCAAGAAATGTGTGTGTGCACTGGGCTTATCCATCTGTAACGGTGAGTTAAACGGTGATGACTTTTAGAGCATCTGAGTGGAATGGAAAAGTACTAAATGGCACTAAACATAGGCCGCTCTGGTTGACTAACTGAGCAGAATGAGGATGAACAGGTTTGTGTCTTGTATACTGCAAAACCCAAGCCATGTATCGAATATCCCACTGAAGATGCTTGAATGTGCTGGCATATGGCATATGGTTGATGCTCTTAACACATGGGTGATTTTTTTGAATGCAATAAGAGCATAAATACAGTTGTTTAGAGTATGCTTTTTTTTAATGTTTTTGAAAAGTCTCTTTTGTTCGCCAAGGCTGCATTTATTTGATCAAAAATACAGTAATATTGTGAAATATTATTACAGTTTAAAATAACTGTATATTAAAAAGTTAATTCCTGTGATGGCAAAGCTGAATTTTCAGCATCATTTCTCTGGTCTTCAGTGTCACATGATCCTTCAGAAATCATATAATATTTTGATTTGGTGCTCAAGAAACATTTCTGGTTATCATCAATGTTAACTGAAAGAAAGTGAAAGTGAAAGTGAAGTGACATGTGGCCAAGTATGGTGACCCATACTCGGAATTTGTGCTCTGCATTTAACCCATCCAAGTGCACACACACAGCAGTGAACACACACACCCGGAGCAGTGTGTGTGAATGAATGAATTATTATCAATGAAAATTGTTGTGCTGCTTAATATTTTTGTGAAAACAGAACATTTTGAACTTTGTTCGACTCTTTCAACAATCAACAGTTTCTTAAAACTTTTGAATGGTACTTTTGACGTGAACATATTTCTCTGTGTCTCTACACTGGCTCCCGTCAGTTTTAGAATTGATTTCAAAGTGCTCTTACTTGTCTTTAAATCTTAAAATGGCCTTGCCCCTTCGAAGTTAAAATCTAGGGAGGTGATCGAGCTTTCGCCGTACACTTTGGAACAGTTTACGGATTTCTATTATTATAATGGCAGCAACAGTACATATTTTTAAACCAAAGTTAAAATCTAATCTGTTCTCTTTAGCCTACAACTTGTGATGTCCTTTGTAGTCTGCCCTGTTTTACATCCATTATGTCTTATGATGGGTTCTATTGTATTTATAATTCATTCTAGTACATTGTACAACACAATGTTGTTGTTTTTAATTGTACTTTATAAATACAATTGAATGGTAGTGTACAAGATGCATATGAGGAATAGCCATCCATGTAACATTGTGTCTGTGCCGTTGAATGTCATTTAAGATGATTCATCTTCTTTCACACAGTGCAGCCTCACCCTCCAGAAAATGTGAATGTAACTTTGATGCAGACCAAGAACAGTCCTTATTTCCTGGTGCAGTGGCGGCCTCCCCATGATGCAGACACCCGCTCAGGCTGGGTAACAATCAAATATGAAGTTCGCTTAAAAATGGAGAACAGCGGAGACGAGAAGGACAGCAGCAATTGGGAGGTGAGGTTTAAATATTTTCAATGTTCTTATGATTTGTAAAATATATATATTTATAATTAGAAATTTTTTAAATTGACACTAATTAAGGCCAGGGTTTTCAAGTTGGGGTCCATAAAGGAAACATAGGATTTTCTTTAAAAATCTAAAAATATTCCATATTTTTTTTATATACATTTGCTTCTAAATTATGTTTAAATTACTTATTACCTTATTATGAAAAGAAAATCTTATATTTATATTGGGGGTCTGGGTTTTAAGAAGCTAATTTTTGCATTTAAAATACCATGTTATAATGTTTTGATACATACTTCTTATGTTTGTAGTCATATGATGCTGGAAAACAGTTGGAGTTTAGTATCTATAGTCCTCAACCAGGAGCAAATTACATCGTGCAAGTGCGCTGCAAACTAGACCAAGGCCTCTGGAGTGAATGGAGCCCATCCGCTTTCATCCAGCTTCCAGACAGTAAGATAATACCAGCAACCGCAACTCAATCTTTCACACCTTCCAGCCATTGTTCCACATTACCGAGCATTTTTAGCCTTACACAACAGTGTGCAGGCTACAGTAAAGTAAAGAATACATGAAGTATAAATAAAGATAATTAAAATAACTTTTTTTTTTCAATTAAAACAATTCTGCCTTTATCTAAAGACATTTTAAGGGGACCTATTATGCCCTTCAAAGTCTTGATTTTGTTTTAGTGGTCTACTTGAATAGGTTTACATGCATGAATATATATATATATATATATACAGTGGGTACGGAAATTTTTCACTCTTTGTTATATTGCAGCCATTTGCTAAAATTATTTAAGTTCATTTTTTTTCCTCATTAATGTACACACAGCACCCCATATTGACAGAAAAACACAGAATTGTTGACATTTTTGCAGATTTATTAAAAAAGAAAAACTGAAATATCACATGGTCCTAAGTATTCAGACCCTTTGCTCAGTATTTAGTAGAAGCACCCTTTTGATCTAATACAGCCATGAGTCTTTTTGGGAAAGATGCAACAAGTTTTTCACACCTGGATTTGGGGATCCTCTGCCATTCCTCCTTGCAGATCCTCTCCAGTTCTGTCAGGTTGGATGGTAAACGTTGGTGGACAGCCATTTTTAGGTCTCTCCAGAGATGCTCAATTGGGTTTAAGTCAGGGCTCTGGCTGGGCCATTCAAGAACAGTCACGGAGTTGTTGTGAAGCCACTCCTTCGTTATTTTAGCTGTGTGCTTAGGGTCATTGTCTTGTTGGAAGGTAAACCTTCGGCCCAGTCTGAGGTCCTGAGCACTCTGGAGAAGGTTTTCGTCCAGGATATCCCTGTACTTGGCCGCATTCATCTTTCCCTCGATTGCAACCAGTCGTCCTGTCCCTGCAGCTGAAAAACACCCCCACAGCATGATGCTGCCACCACCATGCTTCACTGTTGGGACTGTATTGGACAGGTGATGAGCAGTGCCTGGTTTTCTCCACACATACCGCTTAGAATTAAGGCCAAAAAGTTCTATCTTGGTCTCATCAGACCAGAGAATCTTATTTCTCACCATCTTGGAGTCCTTCAGGTGTTTTTTAGCAAACTCCATGCGGGCTTTCATGTGTCTTGCACTGAGGAGAGGCTTCCGTCGGGCCACTCTGCCATAAAGCCCCGACTGGTGGAGGGCTGCAGTGATGGTTGACTTTCTACAACTTTCTCCCATCTCCCGACTGCATCTCTGGAGCTCAGCCACAGTGATCTTTGGGTTCTTCTTTACCTCTCTCACCAAGGCTCTTCTCCCCCGATAGCTCAGTTGGGCCGGACGGCCAGCTCTAGGAAGGGTTCAGGTCATCCCAAACGTCTTCCATTTAAGGATTATGGAGGCCACTGTGCTCTTAGGAACCTTAAGTGCAGCAGAAATTTTTTTGTAACCTTGGCCAGATCTGTGCCTTGCCACAATTCTGTCTCTGAGCTCTTCAGGCAGTTCCTTTGACCTCATGATTCTTATTTGCTCTGACATGCACTGTGAGCTGTAAGGTCTTATATAGACGTGTGGCTTTCCTAATCAAGTCCAATCAGTATAATCAAACACAGCTGGACTCAAATGAATCTCAAGGATGATCAGAAGAAATGGACAGCACCTGAGTTAAATATATGAGTGTCACAGCAAAGGGTCTGAATACTTAGGACCATGTGATATTTCAGTTTTTCTTTTTTAATAAATCTGCAAAAATGTCAACAATTCTGTGTTTTTCTGTCAATATGGGGTGCTGTGTGTACATTAATAAGGGGAAAAAAATGAACTTAAATGATTTTAGCAAATGGCTGCAATATAACAAAGAGTGAAAAATTTAAGGGGGTCTGAATACTTTCCATACCCACTGTATATATATATAAACATTATTTTTCACATATTTCACATTATTGCAGCACCTCTCTTCCCAATCTGTCTAAAACTCTGTTTAGTTCCTGTCTCTATGAAGCTATTTCTTGTGAAAAATGCAGTGTGCCCTGATTGGTCAGCTGAAATAGTGTACTGTGTAATAGTGATTTTTCAACTGTTTCGAGTTTTAAACACACAAAAAATGCAATTAAAACAGGCCTCGCCCCCTTTTTTGCATATGCTTTGGGTAGGAATTATATAAATGAGGAATACTGACGTGTACGTTCCCGGAAGAAACTGAAGACAGCAATTAAGGTGTTTCAGGGTGTTCAGAAACAGTGCTTACTGATGTAAAGAATAACTCCCTTTGGAATGGACTTTGTGCTTTGTATCTTAGGACCCCTTTAACTCAATATACAGCATTAGAGGATGATGAAGTCTTTGTGTTTCTTATATTGCAGATATGTCTGATACACAGAATGCAGTTATGATCCTTGCCATCACTCTAACTGTCATCATTTTCCTGCTGACTGCAGGAGTGCTGACAGTCAAGATGAAACGGTAAGCATGAGATCCTACCTCATCACAATGACAAATGGGTTTACACTAATGCCTGTGCATAAAATATCATTTTCCCCAGGATTTCCTTCAGAATCCAGGATTCTATACCTTAATGTATGACACAAATTGAACATTAACAAAGTATTGAATCCACCTTATTTTTCAACACAGTTTTCTTGTGGATGTGCAGGATTCATTAGCCACTATAGGCCAATAACTAGAATAATAACAATGTGTAAACAGTAAAACTATCTGTGCTATAAAACATGTTTGATACATAAAGCAGCATAATGAAATGTTTTTGCTCAGATGAAATAACTGGAATATTCAGGTTAAAAAGTTCAAAAAGAATGTGCCCGCTCTTACGTTAAAAACAAGGTGGATAACACCATGAAGTTAATTATGCATTTCCGTGTTCTTCTCTAGGGTGAAGCATTTTTTACTGCCACCAGTTCCAGAACCAAAGATCAGTGGCTTAGATACTCAGCTCCTTAAGGTACAGCAGACAATACTATAATTTGTGCATTCTAACTTGTTAAAGGGGCCATATTATGCATTACTTTATTATTTAATTTATTATTTAATAAATGGTGCAGTTTAGTTTTACTTTTGGGCTTTTTTGTTTTTATTTACAGGATAGCTCTGACATTAGTAAAATAAAAAAGCTAAAAACACTCATGATTTAAAATTAAATGAGCCATTTTTGCTGTTGTGCCTTTAAGACTTGTTAATGTAAACACTCCTTTTGCCATGCTGTGGGTTTGCTGTTAAATCCAATATCATTTTTTAACAATTTCTCAATAACAGCTTCTTTGTAAAGTTTGTATTACATTGTGAAAGTTTCGCAAAACAATACTGAGATGTTCTTCTTCATGCTGTCATGGTCACAAAAAAATAAACATTTCCAACCGACAATGAATTGACTCCACAAAACTGCTGTGCCAAAATACAAAGGTCATTTTACTTTTCATTTCACAGACTGGGAAGTCTGAGGAGATCTTCAGTGCTCTGGTTACTCTGGGATATCCCCAAATAGCCCAGAGCTCAGACCATCAAGTGGAGTATCTCGTGGTCTCTGACTATGACGAGGAAGCAGAGTCTGATAGCAAAGCTCGTCTTGAGTACCAAAAGAAAGAAAACTGTGCCTCAGATACTGCACAAAACAGCATCCAGGGGCTAAACACTACACTAAGTGAACAGGGCCACCCTGGGATTGTCTCCAATCAGCTAAGTGCTGTCCTTGGAGATCTTCAACAACGACTTCACCTTGATTCCAATGGCTCACCAGTAAAAGCTCAGGATCAAAACACTCAAATGATCTCCGATATCAAATGTGAGCATGTCAGCATCGCCCCTGCTAGATTTACAGGGTACGTGGAAGTTGACGAAGAGAAACGAGACCAGAAGCCCCTGGTAGGGGAGGACTACAGTATGGTCAGTGATGTTATCAGTGATAATATCCTTGTACTACAAGACAGCATCCCTGTACAGGGACACAAAAAGGTCAAATGTGTGAAAACTTCTGGATCTGAGGAAAATGGAGGTGTCATTGAACCTCTGTGATACATGGAAACCGTGACAACATTTTCAAGTGGATCTTGACTATTTTGTGACTTCAACTTTAGAGGTTTGGGACTATTTTGTCTTTTTTGTCTTGTAGTGTCCTGTTCAAACTATCAAGCACTTTGTTAGTAGAGATGTGAGAAGAGTTCTTTCAGAAATCTGTGGTGTGTTTCCCATACAATGACATAACTTGCTGCTTAACTACTATAGTACAATGCAATCGTTGGACAAATTAACTAGCTAGTCATGATTGTTTCCCGAGTTTCCCGATTGTTTCTAGAATTGTGTAAAGTTATAACTTCTGCTAATTAATCGGTTCAAGATTGAATTAATGTCAGATTATTACTGTAAATAATGAATATGGCATCTGAGGGACTACTTCAGTATTTTTGTTTGCCATTACTTTGCTTTATTTCCCGATGTTTGATTAAATCTTGGGTCGCTAGAGCACATTCACACATGCTCTCTTCAAAAACAGTGCTTTCATTCTCTTTCCAAACAAAGATGTACAATGAAATTTGTATATACTCACAGGCCACTATATTAGGTACACCCTGCTAGTACGGGGTTGGACACCCTTTTGCCTTCAGAACTGCCTTAATTCTTTGTGTTTTAGATTCAACAAGGTGCTGGGAACATTCGTCAGAGATTTTGGTCATATTGACATGATCACGCAGTTTATTCAGATTTGTCGGCTGCACATCCATGATGCGAATCTCCTATTTCACCAGATCCCAAAGGTGCTCTATTGGATGTTCATGTTCAAAAAACCAGTTTGAGATGATTTGAGCTGGAAGTAGTCATCTGAAGATGGGTTCACTGTGGTCACTGTTGCCTTTCTATCAGCTTGAACCAGTCTGGCCATTCTTTTCTGAGCTCTGGCATTAACAAGGCATTTCTGCTACTCACTGGATGTCCTTTGAACCATTCTCTGTAAACCCTAGAGATGATTGTGCGTAAAAATCCCACTAGAGCAGTTTCTGAAATACACAGACCAGCCCGTCTGGCACCAACAACCATGCCACATTGAAAATCACTTAAATCAATTTTCTTCCCCATTCTGATGCTCAGTTTGAACTTCAGCAGATCATCTTGACCATGCCTAAATGCATTGAGTTGCTGACATGATTGGCTGATTAGATATTTGCGTTATTGAGCAGTTGAACAGGTGTACCTAATAAAGTGGCCGGTGAATGTATATATGGAATTAAAGATATAAATTGTACTACATTACCTTGCTTATTTTGCTCAAGAGCATGATCTAAGTTTTGGGAAACATCAAATCATTGAACTATGTTGGTAACGACAGAATTTGCAACCATAGTTTGCTAACGATACTGTGAAACGCACCCATGTTCTGTCAACCTGCACAACCCCAGCTATGGTTTGCACAAAAACAGAACAGTTTCTGTGGGTAATTTATGCTAAAAACAGGAAGCTGCCGTAAAGGAGATTAAAAGGCAGCATCATTCTAAACCATTTTACACACCGACCAACAGCTGTTAAAAAATACCCCACTAAACATAATTAAATTAATTGTTAAACCTCTTGAAATGTTTCTTCAGCCTACTACCTCATAGCAGACATATAACACACCACAATGGAGTTTCACCACTCTCTCTGAAGACCTGGCACTTTTCTTAATGCTTTTGCTGCTCCTGATCTTTTCAATTTGATTGTTGTTAAGCATTTTTATAGTTTTAAGGAAACACATTTTAATATGCATCAAAGCGCCTTTTGTATATTTATTCACAATGATACTATGAATATAAAAAGTGTGAGATTTCTTTGGTCAATACAACTAATGATTTTACTGTGTATTTATTGAAGTAGATCTACTATTTGTATGTTGCTCACAATGCATTTTATTTATACTTAATGTTGATTTATAACACTGATTCAATGTTAAAATGTGCATCAATATTTATTCATTTTTGCCTAAACAGACTGTGAATACATCCTTCTGATCTTCAACTATATGAACTTGGAAACTCTTAAAGACAATAATAAGAATTAAGACTAATGTCAAATTATTTATTAGATGTGTTTAAAATGCTGGCACGAAATGGTTGTCAAAGCCTAACTACTGTCAAAGCTTAACCAAACACAAGGGCAGTGAGCGCAGAATGGTCTGGCAGGCCTTTGATGTGTTTTTTTTTTTTTTTAATCTTATATTGACAGCCTCAGAGGAGCTAGTTACGGCGGCAGACATAGGCGGGTCAGCTGGTCTCATCAAGGAACATTTATGGTCTGCAGTGCAGCAGTAAAGAGTTACTTTAAGTCAAACATTGACTTAACACTATACAAGGACAAACATTCAGTTCAGCATGAAAGAAAATTCTAGTACCATTGTGCAGCTTTTTTGTGTAGTTTAAATTGGAATGTGAGACTTTTTTTTTTTTTATATACCACCCATTGTGGTACAAGCATTTTGTTTGTCATGTGACAGTCGTGCTCAAGACATTTAAGTTGTGGGGGGAAAAAATGTTAGCACAGTGGTGCATTGGTGTGTCTTGCATGAGCTCCTCACATTCTTTCACTGACAATGGTATGTGTAATGCAAAAAGTCCAGATGCTTGCTAAAAGGTTAGGAATTGTTTTATTTCAATAAACACCAGTTTTGCAACAAAATTGTCATAAGCTAACATAGAAAGTTATATAACCAAAAAGCTGAACATTTTCTAAATTCATAGCTAGATGAAACTTAAAAGCAGCACTTCTGAGCCAAAGAACTGGTTTGGCCAAGAAGTGGTGGTTTATTCCAGATCAATTAACATTCTTTTCACATTCTCAATTATAGCCTATAAACAAATTTGTAGCCCAAGTCAGATTTTTGTGGTAGGGTTAGACATGATGGTGCGTTTCATTTGATAATAAAATTTTAAGGGTTCGTTCATCCAAAATGTAAATGTTCTCATAATTCACTCACCCTCAGGTCATTTCAAACCCGTAAGACTTTCATTCATCTTTAAAACATAAATATATTTTTAATTAAACCTGAGGGAAAGTCCAGGCAAGCAAAACTTTGACACTTCAGAAAGTTCATAAAGACATAAAAGTCATCCATATGAATCAAGCAGATTACTGTATTTGTGCTCTATATATGTGCATTAATCAATGTTTAAATGTGAATAAAAATCTAGATTATATCTGTTGATCATGTAAAGTGATCGAGTCTCTTCAGAAGACGAGATGTCTAACTTTTTGAAGTTTTAGGTGAATGGACAGGCAAAAATCTCTAGGTTTTCATGATTAACAATAGTAAATGATGACAGAATTTTCATATTTGGGTGAACCAACCTTTAAAGCACTACATATACATTTCTGATTTCTACTAAATATATAATAGTATTCCAAAGACAAGGGCATCTCTGACACAAGATCATTTATTGCAATGAATTTATTGCAAATACTGGAGAAAACTCTAAAACCTTCACAATCACAAAGTTGTTTTGGTCCCAAAGTCAACATTCTGAAACTACACAGAAGCAGGGCAAAAGGTTTATATGTGAAAAAATAAATTGTTACTACCAAGTGAAGTTGTGAACCGTTAGCTCTATGCTGCACGAATATGCCATAAACCACAGAGTAATACACAACTGCATAACACACACACATTCCCTATTAACTGCAGCCGATAGCATAAAGACATAGAGCTAAACTCACATTGAAACATTTAAGGAGAACTACCTCAAGGACTCAGTATTAATGGATTAGCTAGTGTTGAGAAACAGCCAGAGGAGAGTTATAAATTAAAAGTGGAGACTATGATTTAGTTTAGTGATGTTTAATAAGTTCTAGGAGGGAGAGGTATTCCCACCAACAGTTCACGGCCGTAACAATCATTTGCTTATGAGCCTTCAGAATTAAACAGCACCCTGCCAATAGTCATGATATGTGGGCTGCAAACACAGTGGTCATGATCAGTAAAATTGTGCATTCAACATGAGAAGGAAAATACATTTGATTTACAAATGTAAACATGTACATAAATTAAGTGGTTCAGATTGTTTCTATTATTTTATCAAACTATTACACTAATTTTAATAGAAATACAGGGATATTAGCTATTTGCAAAAATATTCACCATTCTGATTGGAAACATCAAACTAAGTATGTGATATCTATAAGAAAATATGTAGTCAAGGGCTGTTCACTATTCTCAGCTGTATTGCCTCTTGATTTAATACACCATTCCAGGTCACAGGAAAATATGTTTACATTTTTTAATAAAATCCTCTTAGACAGGCACATTTGGTATTTCAAGCTATTCCTGACATATCTCACAAGGTACTAGAGGCTCACGCGGGGTTGGAAACACTGTAGTGATCTGTTTCCACGTCACAGAAGCATGGCCTCGACACTACAAACTAACAAAAACAAAAACATTTGTCTCATTCGTCTACTGTATGTACTTCCATCAACTTCCTTCATGGTCATCCAGCAGCTGTTCTGAACCAATGGAAATGGATGAAAACTGGTCCTCGAAATCCAGGAAGGGGTGGTTGTAATCTTTCTCAAGCATTTTCTTCCAGATTTTAACTGTGAAAAGAACAGATTAAAACAAATGGGTGAATCAAAATGCAGTTAATTGCAAATAATTTTTAAGTTTTCACATTTTAATGAAAAGTCCTTTCATAAAAACTCAGGCTGATAAGTCAATATTTGGCTATTATGTGAGTATCAGCTTATAACTCCACCCACTTTACCATTTAACAGAAGTGATCCTTCTTTACTGATCAAAAAAACATTACTGCTCAAAAGTTTGGGGTTGGTAAGATTTTTTTGTGTTTTGGAAAGTAGTCTCTTATGCTCAGCAAGACAAAAAAGAACAGTAAAATTGTGAAATATTACAATTTTCAAAAAAAATAATTATTGTAATATATTTTAACATGTAATTTATTCCTGTGAAGCAGAGCTACATTTTCAGCATCATTACTTAATATTTTTGTGGAAACAGTGATACTTTTTTACTGATTCCATTCTAGAATTTTTTTGCAATATTATAAATGCCTTTACTGTCACTTTTGATCAATTTAATGTGTCCTTTCTGAACAGAACTATTAAAGTAAATTGATGTGGTAAAGCCGACTCCATTGTTACTGTTCGTTTCACTGTGTATCAAGCACTGAGGAAGCCTCCGCAGGTGAAATCCAGATATGGTAATGGGCGTTTTGTTTCTAACACTTGCTGTAAACAGTAGACCAATCACAACAGACTGGACCATCTGACCAATCAGAGCAGAACAGGCTCGCAGAAAGGAGGGGTTTAGAGAGACTGAATTAGCCAGCTACGAGGTCATCTAGGTCCGGACCTCTGTATTTTTCCAAGATGTATATAATAAAGGTTGTGAAATAATTGCCTAATATAGTAATAACTCTACTTTACTGCTGCAAGGATATTGCACAGCACCATCTGAGCTGCTTCAGCGGTCTGTCACCGCTCGTCAATGTCAAAATATTTGAGATGACCAATCAAATCAAAAGTACAGTAGCTGCTGAGTGCGAACAGTGCAGAGCTTCAGTTACCTGTCATAAATTGCGAGATGATAAGTAGCTAAACTAATCTCATATTCCACAGCTGTTTTAGAATAGAAATGTTTTGAATTTGAAATTTTGAATTGAAAATATGCCTATTAGAGAGCAGGTATTGACAAATAATCTACTGCCCACTGACATGGTTTTAAAGATATTGTTATCCAATCTTTTTGGCCTTCAAAAGTCTTGAAATGCACATATGTAGATCAGAGAAAAATTCCTCCCCAACCCCCCTATAGCTCAAATTTGGGACCTCTGTGATTATAAAACCCTGCCTACACCCCTGTGTAGGAGACCTCCAAAACATATATAGGTTATAGCACTTTAATTTCTACTATGGCCCTTTTTAGTAAGAAATGTGTCAATTCCAGATAATTCACATTTTCTGTTCTCATTTTAGTGAACTTTGAGCACACATTGTGTAAAACAATTTCATCTGATTTCATCCATTTTGTGTAGATCTTACACAATATCTGTGCACATACCATCAATCACTAATAAAATTTCAAAAACTCTTGGGGCTATTCATGGCCGGCATATACCTATAAACAAAGCAAGTTACACATTTACATATTTAACAGTTAAGAGTAGCTTAACAGAGTAGTCAACTAAAAGAATAATGAAACCGCAGTATTGCACGCAAAAGCAATAAATTCAGACTATTTTTAGGTTTTTAATTAGGACGTACTATACTCTGGCTCTTCTGTTCCAGAAGGTTTTCCAGACGGCTCCACCTCCTGTAGCTCCTCCTGCAGATCCTCCTGCTGTTCCTGTGATTCTGACTCCAGATTTGCAATCATCACCTCATAGGCCTTCCTGGCCTCAGCTGATAACTCAATCATTTTGTGATAATGGTCCTGTGGCCATGAAATAATTACAAGTACAGGAATCAGCAAAATTCACTAAATTAATACAATCAGTTAAAGGGATAGTTCACCCCAAAATAAAAAATATCCCATGATTTATCCCATGATTTGTATGACTATCTTCTTTCAGACAAACACAATCAAGAGTTTTATTAAAATACATCCTTGCTCTTCCAAGCTTTATAATGGTAGTGAATGGCGCATTTTGAAGTCCAAAAACATGCATCTATCCATCATAAAATGTATCCATATGACTCCAGGGGGTTAATAAAGGCATTTTGAAGCGAAACAATGGGTTTTTGTAAGAAAATGATCCATATTTAAAACTTTATAAACTAAAATAACTAGCTTCCGCCAGACGGCTTGCGCAAGTCGACTTACACCAAAAAAGTAACCCGACGCGATGTATGACGTAGGATGTAGGAGTAGTATTAGCTTAGACGCCTCAATCGGTTCAAACAAATAGGGCTGTGCAACAAACACAAGCTCCTCTTCTCTTATATTGAAATCCTCTGACATTTTTCTTTAAAATTCCTTGTTTCAGACTTCTAATTCATGACCGTTGTTTTGATTTGCTCCATCCTCTGCACTTCCGCATTGGTCAATACGTCATGCGTCGGGTCAGGGGTGACTCTTCCGCTGTAACTCAATTTGCATAGGACGTCAGCCGGAAGCTAGTTAATTTAGGTTATAAAGTTTTAAATATGGATATTTTTCTTACAAAACCCATTTTATTAACCCCCTGGAGTCGTATAGATTAATTTTATGAAGGATGGATGCACTTTTTTGGACTTCAAAATCATAAGTGCCATTCACTACCATTATAAAGCTTGGAAGATCAAGGCTTTTTAATATTTTTTAATATATAACTCCGACTGTGTTCGTCTGAAAGAACAGTCATATACACCAAGGATGGCTTGAAGGTGAGTAAATCATGGGATAATTTCATTTTTGGGTGAACTATCCCTTTAAGTATTATGACTTATTTTACAGTAATGCCACTCAAGATTCTTTACAAGAGTCAACAATATTTACCACAACTACAACCAGAAGGTTCTGGTACTTACTTGTGCGCCATCGTAGTTAAAAATGCCCACCAAGCTGACGGGAACGGCTTTATTAACACAGCGGCCCAGTGCCTTTCTCGACAAGGCAAACACAAATGGGATACCTTGATCCCGGCATGTGTCAATGATAGTGTGAAGAGCCTCATCTAGACCTCCTACATTAATACAACAGGCCATCCATCAGCAACAATTACAGCTGTAACATGAATCAAAATGTGAGTTTGTGCTATAAGTTCACGCTACCTTTGGACTGAATACGTTCACAGTTGGGCGAGATGATAACGCACTTAACCTTCCTGAGTTTGAGGTGTTTCAGCACCTCTCGTAGGCCCATGACCAGCCTGCGCTTCATCCTGGCCTTCATGGGGTCTTTCTGATAAAGACGATCCTGAAACCTCACCAGCTCCTTCAGTAAGCTGCTCACACATTCATCTACATCTTTCCTAAGCACTTGGTTGCAGTAGCTGTAGAATTAGAAGAAAAATATGTTAACTACAAGTTATTATTATTAATAATAATAATAATAATAATTATTATTATTACTAAAATGTATTTTCTTGCTTCACTTGAAAATAAGTGAATTTCAGGACCCAGACATTAATTTCATCATGTCTACTAATGTTTTTGTGAACAATTTGCATATCTTTGAGAAACAAAACTAAAGCTAAAACAAAAACAAAAACATAACATTGATTTTCTTACTCTCTGAACTTCCTGCTGTGGATTTTGGGAAGATTGGGATTGGAATTGGGATTCCAGGATTTTAGTGTTGCATTCTCTGACACACTGTCATCCAGTTTGTGATCAGATGGCGAACCAGGCTGGTCACACTCTGACTCCTCAGTACCAACGAGTCCGGGGTTCTCATCTATATCTGCTACAGATCGTGAACATCTTCATTTCACATATTGCAAGAACACTAATGAGACCAAGCAAGACAACACTAAAACCTTTCATATTCTGAGCAACCTCAGTAATTGTCTACAATAATCACTCATGCGATGATAATATTACAGTGCGTGTTTCATACTTGTGTGAAGATGTTGGTCATTGTCAGGTAGGCTTGTATCGGAAGGATTCTCACTATTACTAGTTTCCTTTTCAGCAGCTTCAGTGGCCACTCGGGCCGGGTCTCTCTCCTCCAGCAGGCGGTTCTGTTTCCTCTCCTCTCTCTCCCGAAGAATGACCTCAGTTGTTCAAAATGCAAAACATCTTTTAGAATGCTGATCAAAAGTTTAATGAATGCTGATTAAAAAAAATAACTATTTTAAAAGGTGTGTGTAATTTCTGCACTAATAGCAGCATCAAATATAAATGGCAATTCTGTTTGATAACACCAATGGCACAGAAATTACACACTGCACCTTTAAATGGACTCACTCTTTTGAGTGGGGTTGGTTTTTTCGCCTTGGGAACTTCTCGCTGTTTTCCCTTCTTCACTAAGGGACAAGTGGAGTCCAGCGGGTTGTGCGGAGTTTTCTCTTGCTGCCATGGCTTTTTCTGAACTGAAGTTTCTTTGTGGACTACAGGTAGAGCTCCTCCAACTAACACACCGGTAATATTATTTGTTATATTAGACATGGTGACTTACATCATGGTGTTCTTTCCTGTAGCTCAATGCTAGAGCATGGCACTAGCAATGCCAAGGTCATGGGTTCGATCCCAGGGATTGCACATACTCAGATACAAATGTATAGTATAATGCAATGTAAGTCGCTTTGGATAAAAGCGTCTGCCAAAAGCATAAATGTAAATGTAAATGTTCTACTAAGAGTTTAAAGGGTTAGTTTGTCCAAGAATAAAAATTCTGTCATTTATTCACACTCATGTGGTTCCAAACCTGTATGACTTTTGTTCATCTTCAAAACACAAATGAAGTACACATAATTCATTATTTTTAATTAAATCTGAGAGATTTCTGTCCCTCCATTGAAAGTCTATTCATCCACAACTCTGAGGCTTCAAAATGTTCATAAAGAGAACGGAAAGGTAATGCATATGAATTGAGTGGTTGAATGAGGTTTCCCAATGAGGTCAAGCCAATGAGGTTTGTTCTCGCCTGTCAAGCAAGTATGGTTGAGCCTCTGTTTGTTTACTTATCAGTGTTTACATGGTGAATTAAATCCTAAATTAAATGTTCATCATGTTAAGTAGGGGTGTAACGGTAAATGTATTCATCCAGAACCTTCATGGTACGGACGTCCTGGTTTGATGCATACAGTCAGATGACGAATACAATCAGTCACAGGCGATCCACACTCCAATCCAGAAGGGGGTGCGCGTGGTAATGCAACGCTGTTTGCTAACTGCCACAATAGGAAAAAGAGCAGTAGCAGAAGAAAAGACGATCTATGCACCAACCCAAAATAAGAATGACGAGTTCAGATGGCACGCAAGAGCTTGCTAGTAGCCTATATGCCGAGTTTCGATTATTTTTTGTGACGCGCTCCTGCCGCTCCACGGAAAGGAAACCGGGATGGCAGAAAGCAGAATCCTGTTTGTTTTCTTTATTTTATAAAAGCACAATGTTTTGTTTTTAGACAAAACAGTTTCGAATGATGTCTTACTCTTATCTGTATGACCATAAATGTTTCCACTGTTATGAGACAAATCATTTGGCATTGTGGCGATTTGTGTCGTGGAAGTCTCACTACTACTACTATGAACTCTGACGTCCAAAGAAAGTGACAGGTAGGCTACGCAAAACACAGCCATTGGATTTTACTGTGCAGCATTGGTCAATCTAAAGGAGGCTGTACTGTACCAACTACTGTACCTCAGGGGGACTAAATGTAATTTGCACTACCGTCTGTTCCAAATAAATGAAAAGAAACCTAGCATTGGGCATTTGTTGCTTTTTCCAAACTTGTATCGAACCATGACCCCAAAACCGAGGTATGTACCGAACCGTGACTTCTGTGTACCGTTACACCCTTAATGTACAGTGATCTCTTCAGATCTCTTTAAAAGACTTGGATTAAACTGCTCGATTCATTTAGATTACTTTTACGTTCTCTTTATGAACCATTTTGTACCGTCAGTGTCTTGGGTGAACAGACTTTCAAAAGAGGGAGAGAAATCTCTCAGATTTCATTAAAAATATTTTTATTTGTGTTTTTCGAAGATGAACAAAGGTCTAATGGGTTTGCAACAACATGATGAAATGATTAAACGATGACAGAATTTACATTTTTTTGTTAAACTATCCCTTTAAATGCATTAAACTAACCAGTGTATCCACTTATATTTTTTACCTGAAAGTGTTACTGGTCGCTGATCTTGTTTGGATTTTTGAGACTGTTGCTTCCGCTCAAGAACTGCCAGCATGTTTCCAAGGTCAAGCTGTACAGGAACTTTTGACTTTTTCTGACTAGTCTGATGAGATAAGATGGGATAAGAATCAATTACAATGTGCAACTGTCTCATTTTTCAGAAAAATTTATTGATTTCAAAACTTCATTTAGTTTTAAGTGTGCACCTTTACATATGAGGGACGGAGTGTTTTGTTTTGATTAAATATTGCACTGGAAATATACACCAACCTGTGTTTTCTTAGAGTCAATGGAGGCAGAAGTAGGTGTAGTGGCTTTATGTTTTATCTCTGGGTGTAGAGACAATCCCTCTTTTTGTGCTACTGAATGTCCTTTGAGTTCCTGAATCAATATAATTACAGATGATACAATAAACAAGTGCATATTTCAGTCTTTGATATTCAAACATTTTATATGACATCAGGATGTGCTCAGGCCAAAAGAAAAAACTCACAAATGCAAGCATCAGGTCTGGAAACTCCTCTTCATCCTACAAAAACAACACTTAGACAAATCACCATTATACTTCTAATGTAGGTTAACAATCAAACATAAGAAAATAATTAAAATTTTAAATAAATATTAAATAAAAGGGTATAAAAGCTTCTAAAATGTACACCAGTTAATTTAGTATCATTTATATACTATTGTAGTACTTTCAGATCATTTATATTTTAGTTTCAGTTTGTGCTTTTGACATTTTTGTTTTTTTTAAATACATTTCTATATACATTTAATTAATTTATGTTTTAGTATTAATTATTTAATATGTCATCTTGAACTTATTTCAGTTAGCTGCCAAGGCAAGGCATCATCTAATATTAATATTTAATTTCAATTTTATTTAAAAAAATGGTTTTAAAAATGATTTAATAGTTTTAGTTAACAATAATGGCACTGATTGAAACACCATTTTTTTAAGTAACAACTTAAACATGAAACTTCTAAAATCTAATTTCGTGCATGATGAGACATAAATAAACAGATTTTACCTCAAACTTCGGTGGCTCCTGCTGTATCAGATGTTCCTCTAGTTCCTCTGTGTTCTCAGATGCTGTTTTGGATTTTTTCTTTTTCTTTCTCCTCTTCTTCTCTGTTTTCTGCTCTGGTTGTGCGGATAAATCCTCCTAGACACAGAAAATGGGGAAAATTGTGTCTATTTTATATAGTACATGCTCAAAATGCGGATGGGCAGTGCAGTGGTTTACCTGAGAAGATGCGTTGGCTTTGGGGCTTTTCTGGATGACTCTAGGAGGCTGAGAGGCAATGTTTGCCCAGGACTGAGCTGAAGATCCAGTAGGATTGGATACTGCACTATCCTGATCTAAATCAGATTGGATTTTACAGAATATGATACCATTTAATTGCTTTAATATTGAATTTTAACAATCTAATTTAAAAAGATGCACAACCCATTTTCTGTAATATGATGCATTTCTCAGTAAAATTAAACATTTATTCAATTTATTTATTTTCCTTGAAATACCATGAACTGACGAATTGTGCAAAATAAGAAAAGGGAAGAGGTGTATTATTAAAGTTGGCACGAAACGCAAGTTGCGATGTTTTTTTCCCCTATTGTTACATATATATTGAAATGGCTTATCGACCAAGAAAAAAATTTGGGACTTGATTTTGTCCATCAGAAAATTGATTGGGTCGTTCGATTGTTGTGGTTTGAAATTGCTGTGATCTCATGTGAGTGACAGATTGTCCCCGCCCTCGCACCAGAAACACGTCATCAGAGAAGAGATGTCACTGCAAGTGGGAGGGGTTACTTTGATTAAAAATTACAAGGGCACATAACTTAAAAATAGATGTGCACAGATAAATAATTTATAATACATACTGCAATATTCCCTAAAAAAATAAGAATTGTCAATATTGATTTCTTGGTGACTAAGAAAATAAACAGGGTCCATTTTGATTTCTCATGCATGTTAGCACATCTTTACCTGCTGTGATAGCTACTGAAATATCACACTTTCCACTGGACGGGACTTGCTGTGCAGACTTGGTTCTTCGTTTTGGTACATTCTAATAAAAACAAGTTTCAGTGAGGCCATGAAGGCAGCACATGTTAATAAACAGCTGGTACTTTAACAGAACAATGTGTTCTTTGGCTCAAACCATCATCCATGAAAGTTACCTTACAAATGAGTACTGGTGAACTCTGACGCTCTGCTGGCATGACTGCACTAGCACATACTGTTGGTTCCTGGTGCAGGGAAGCTGCTGTATGGTTGCCTGGTGTGATATCACCCAATTCAGGGAAATCGGCAAGTTTCATTTCAAATGTGCTACATGTAATGTCCAATTTGACTCTGTCAGCGGGGTTTGGGGAAGGTTTGGACCCTCTGTAACCTGGAAACAGAAACAAAATCGTTTGATTACGATTTAATCAGTAAATTATTATCATTACGCTTCTTGAAAGGAATTAGCACCTCTGTCTGTTGATCTCCTGCTGATTCTTTTGTCCTGAGAGGAAGGCTCAGCTCTGTTGTCCTTCAACATCTGAAAGATCAAAAAACTTTATTAGGCTTTTTATTGTGCAACAACAGAAAGATGCAAATCATCCAAATGGCCATACTAGAATCAGACCTTTCCAGTTTGCTTGTTTGAGCCGTCTTTCAAACCACTGCGGGTTTTGAGATCAGCGCTTTTGTTGGTGTGAAAGCTGCTGTTGAAGCCATGCATCCTTGGTGCCACGTCATACTGATTGTCTACTGATCTCTGCCTTCTCTTAAACCAGTCCTCAGGTGACGACTGGCATGTGTTGTTTTTAGATGGAGTTCTGTGTACAATAAAAAACGAAAATCATACTAGTCAAAACCAGTTCAGATTCTGTTAGTGCTCCACTGCAATGTGATGTTAAGTGGCCCCAATGCAATTAAAGCAAATGATATACTGTTCATGAAGACATTAAATATTGTGACACTTTCTTGCTGTTAAATGTTAGTGAAAAACATTCATAGTTAAAAAGATAGTTCACTCAAAAATGAAAATTCTTTCATCAGTCACCCTCATGCCGTTCCAAACCCATAAGACTTTGGTTAATCTTCGAATCACAAATTAAGATATTTGTAATGAAACCTGAGCTGTTCTGTCCCTTCATTGAAAGTCCAGGTAACCAAAATGTACAAATATCCAAAAAGGATATAAAGACATTGTAAAATGAAACCATAATCGAGGCAGTTTAATTCAAGTCTTGTGAAAAGATACGATCGCTTTATATAATCAACAACAACAACAAAAAACTTGATTAATATGGATTAATTTTATCATGTCTTTATGAACTTTTTTCTTTTTTTAGATCTTCTAAGTTTTGGCTACCTGGACTTCCAATGGAGGGACAGAAACCTCTCAGGTTTATTTACAAATATCTTAATTTGTGTTTTGAAGTATTGATTTGGAATGACATGAGGGAGAATAAATGATGAATAAATTCATTTTTGGGTGAACTAACCCTTTAAAGTTATGAACTACACCTGTGGTTACTTTGACAGGAACTGTGTAAACTTAAGCATTTCAAAAACAGCCCAGGCAGCCATATCATGGCCACACACTAAAGGGTTAGTTCACCCAAAAATGAAATTTCTGTCATTAAGTACTCACCCTCATGACGTCCCAAACCCGTAAGACCTTCATTCATTTTTGATGAAACTGTAGTCATACGCAGTTGACGCTGTTGTAATTCCGTGTTTACGTCAGAACTCCGGCTCAGTATGACTGCGTATGACAACAGTTCAATTTGTTGAATAAAGTCGTTATTTTTGTTTTGGCGCACAAAAAAGTAGTCTCGTCACTTCATAACATTAAGATTTAACCACTGCAGTCACGTTGACATTTTAACAATGTCTTTACTACCTTTTTTGGACCTCAAAAGGTGCAATGGCGTTGCTGCCTATGTGTGGATCAGAATTCAGAAATTTCATAAAAAATATCGTAATTTGTGTTCCGAAGATGAACAAAGGTCTTACAGGTTTGGGACGACATGAGGGTGAGTACTTAATGACAAAAAATAATCATTTTTGGGTGAACTAACCCTTTAAGAATTGATTCCCACAAATTCATGACCATGTTTTAGACACATGGTCATGTTGTACAAATTAATTCCCTTGTTTTAAATTAGTTCATTTGTGAACAGAATATACTCAAAATCAGGGATGGCCAACTTCGGTCCTGAAGGGCCACTGTCCTGCATGGTTTAGCTCCAACCATGATTAAACTCACCTGCCTGTAGCTTTCTAGTAATCCTAAGACATTGATTAGCTTGTTCAGGTGTGTTTGATTAGGGTTGGAGCTAAACTCTGCAGGACAGTGGCCCTCCAGGACCGAAGTTGCCCATGCCTGCCCAAAATGAAGAGAAAACAGAACTTGTGGCCACTACATGTTGTTTCCCCCCCTGCATGTCATGTGCGGGGCTCCATAGGAAAATGAAGTTAGACCTGAGTAAGTGTCTATCACGTTTGCAGAAAGCACTTTATTTGATAGTTTGTTATATTATGCAATGAAAATACACTTTAAGTTTCCCAACAGTCTTTTGGGGGCACTAAATGTGCTTATTTGAAAAAAAAGAATCTATACATGTTGTTAATGAATCATATTTCTCAATGCTCGCCTGCTTTCACTGGTAAATAAAGACAGATGTCACATAATCACTTATATTTACCTTTTAAAATGATCCTCCATTTTGTTTTGCCGTGGAAGGCTATGAATCAAACAACTTCAGAGGATCCAAAATTCCAGCCTTCATTATCTGCGAGCACAGAGACAGGTTCAAAGAACAGACTGGTGATACGACAACATGCACGAGCTGAAATGAAGCTGAATTAATAAAATAATAACCAATCACTGTATGTCGAGCACAAATATGCGTTTAAACAAACGATGCTGAATCCATGTCTAAATGACAAATAATGACGCAGCAAACCGAAATTAAAGAGTAAACACCACTCAGTAAACAGTATAATGTCATAATAATCCACTCAATCAAAGTCACTTTCAGGGCCAGACGGTTAAAAATAAGGTTTTATGCTTGCTACAAACTGACGTTTATTATTTTATCTGTGCATCGGTAAACATATAACGTTATAAGGATTTTGCAGGAGTTGTAATGGAGATGGACTGGATCGGTTAGCAGTCAGCTATAGTGCAGTGAACATCATGCAAACTTTGATTCAAACTTAGATACGTGAGCTACTGCTTACATGTTAAATAACATGATAGATTGTGACGCATGTTTAGCTGTCGACAGCTTTCAGCAGCTCTTCTGTGTCGGGTTCACCAGCCATATGGGATTTCTAGGATAGCTCTTTTAGACATCTAAGCTAATGTAAACACAGTCATGATGATAAACTATATGGAAAACCAACAAATAGTGAAATCTTTCATACCTTCCGGCCTTTAACAAACTCCATTTTAAAAAGACGCAGTCCGGTCGGTTCAGATGTAAAACTGGTAGGCCAAATAATTAAAGATTAAACTCAAAGTTGACAACAAGCTCAATCGGTGCGGGAACTTTTATTTTGAAGGGTGTTCTGATAATACGACATTACTCAACACACGGGTTGCAATGTGTGATATTTAGCAGATAAATGAGTTGATAACCTGTTTTATATATATAAAAATATATTTAGACTAGTTTATGCTGTAAAACTGTTTTGTTCTGCGAGTTTTATCTAACGGTAGACATTTTCTTAGTAAACCTAAGGGAAAAAAATAACCTTAATGGTGTATGCAAATTCATACAAAAATAAAGATAAATGAATAGTTGACAATAATCATCTTTATTTGTTTTATGAGTATACATGTGTGTTTTTGTGACATATCAAGACACAAATGTGTATAATGACATGGGTATGACAGGTATTACAAAGAGAGGGTGTCTTATGAGGACATTACCCCATGTCCCCATTTTTCAAAAGGCTTATAAATCATACAGATTGAGTTTTTTTTGAGAAAAATGCGCAGTTTCCTGTGATGGGTAGGTTTAGGGGTAGGGGTAGTGTAGGGCGATAGAAAATAAGGTTTGTACAATATAAAAACCATTACGCCTATGGAATATCCCCACAATTCACAAAAACAAACGTGTGTGTGTTAAATATATATAGAATTGTCATTATAAAACTGTGGCACTAACAGACATAAACATATGCATATCTGTTGACCTCTGTGTTGTAAAAAATACATTCAGAAAATATTGTTTTACTATTTACAGTCTTTGTTATTTTAACGGAAACGTAAACAAATTTTTCATAAGTTTTACAAGTACACTGTATTGTTTTTCATTGTAAACACTATAAGAGGAACATTCTTTAGTGGGCTTTAAGGCTTTCATCAAGGAAAAAGAGGTCTGGTGACACAATAGTGAATCCTAAAACTCATAATCTTACTCCTCCTTCTGTCTCTTCAGCTGGCTCAGTAAAATCAGAGGGACTATAAAGAACACCGAACTGAGTATAAAACATAATTCTGCTCCAGCCAACCAGTACACTGAAAAAAAAAATAATAATAATGTTATGATTTTCTGAGAGCTGCAAAAAGCAAAGGTACAGACTGATATATAAATGATATACAGTAACTGAAATGGACATTTCATTGCAATTGTAAGTTACGTTTAGGGTTACATTCAGTGTACACATGAAAAAAGACATTTAATCTTACAGTATTTTTTTTATTTGTTTACCTGAAGAAGCCACAATAGGGCCTAGTGCTCGAGCTAAAGCTCCAAGACTCCGAAGGATTCCCATTACTGTTCCCTTCTGACTGGCTGAGCCTACGACATCGACACAGACATCATTAACACCATCACACATTCAAACTAACTGTGAGAGATCATTACAATCATTATTAAAAGGACAGTTCACTCAAGAAATAAAAAATGCTGTCATTGTTTACTCATCCTCATGTTGCTACAAACCTGAGCGATATTTTTTTCTTCTGTCAAACATAAAAGAAAATATTTTAAGAAATGTCTCTGTGTTTTCTGTCTATACAATGGAAGTCAATGGGAACCAAAACTGGTCACCACCACTTTTAAAAAAAGTATTTTCTTCTGTGCACCACAAATCAAAAAAGTCAATTTTCATTTTTTGGTGAACAATCCTTTTAAGTAATGTTCTCTCAAAAAAGCTACAGAATGGATAACTTATGAAAATAAATCTTAAGGCACTCAAAAAAAAAAAAAAACCCCACCATGTTCAGACACTTGTGTTGAAAGGCATGGAACAACTATAGCAGCAGCTGCAAAAAGAAATACATTAATTATTACAAATTGAAATACTAATGCAAAAAATACAAGTACATTTTTATTTGGATGATAATAATAATAATGCATTTGTATACAGACAGAATTGATGCAAAATTGCTTACCAAAAGAGTACAAAAATAAGCCTGAATAGAGTAGTGTCAAATTCCATGCTATTCCAATGAGCAAGAAGGCTGGTATAAGTGATATAATTGCCTGAAATACAGATATTGAAAACAAATATTTAGTCACAGTGTGCAAGCTTTTGAGTAGTTAATTATTAAATCATATTCAGAGTTCCAAGAAAATTGCAAGAAAATTTTAATTGACTTGTGATCCAGTAACGCATGAAAGAGTTTACCACGCGAACAGTCTGGATCTGATGACCTGGTTTGATCCTGCGGGCATATCCGCCCTGGATCACTGCCATGGTAATGCCGATGAAAAAGAACATCTTTCCCTGTTGCATGCTACAACAGAAGAAGGCAGACCATAGGGTTCAGCTGCTCAATGATACACACACAATGATATCAGTATGTCACGGTTCTGATTAAGCAAAACATATCTCGGACTGGGCTAAAGTACATTGGTATATTGAAATCATATCCTAGGGGCAGCTATACTTTTCTTTGACCTTTGTTCACTTTCCCTATTTTGGTTGTTTATGATATATAATAAATTCTCCAAAACTTCCTGGTTCCTAATGCCTACATACAAATAAACCCACAGGCTGTTTTTCTCAACTTCTTGAGTCACTTCTCATGGTTTAAGTTGTGCCCTAAACTCAAAATCGATTCGTTACGATTTGCAATGGACAGTTTATCTGTTGAAGACAATGGCATGCTTTATAATGGTACACTCTTCTTTGAATGTTGTTTGATGTGTAGCAGCAGTAATCACTGCCTTTGTAGCCGTTTTGCTGAAGTTGTGACATTCAGCAATGTTGTGTTAGCTATAGACTCAGGCTTTACCTGGAAAACTGGAAGCGCTGATGTGTCAGAAAACTCAAGGTGAATTCCAACCCAGAGAAGAGAAATAGATATGCGAAGTAAACCAGTCCAAGCACCTTAAGATTTTGCATTTCTATAGTGAAAAGAAATTAAAATGACAGTTCATTCATTATTCAACCTGGTCATGTTGAAGGTTTCTAGGTTCAGTGAAACTTTATGCTCTCACTTTGTTCAGATGGTGGATTCTCTGTTCTTGTGACCGCAGTGAAACTGAAAAGTGCAACAGGGTGAAGAAGATCTCCTGATTGTTGAATACCTGAAGATTTTGATGCCCCCTGAGTCATGAAAAGCATTCATTACACTTATAATTAAAGACAACGCCATAAACAATTAAAACGAAGTTGGAGTCTATTCAGGAAGTGATCACAATTAAGGTTGTGATGTAATGGAAGTAGCGCCAGATCTTTTCTACCATATTGTGACGTACAACTGAGAGAAATGGATTTAAAAAATAAGGGTGGGGTTGTATTGTTGTATTGTATTGTTGATTGGATGGAGGCAGATCTGAATGCAAGTTTGCAGTCGACTATAAGAAAGGGGCGGGGCTTAAGCAGACTAAATGATTGGAGAAATCCAGCATACATCACTCGAGAGAAGTCTATCATTTCACTGGAAAATCAAGTTATGATTTTTTGATTCAAATTTTAAAAATGAAACATGCATTGATGAATAGTTGGCAATATGATCAATAAGATGTATTCAGAAAACAGATCGGATGAATTTCCATTTCATGCCAACTTTAAATGTTACAATAAATATTAAAGCACATTTGAATAATGAGTTCACTGAGAATTATATAGTTACATTATATTATTACAATATACCTTAAAGGGATAGTTCACCCCAAAATGAAAATGATCCCATTATTTACTCACCCTCAAGCCATCCTAGGTGTATATAACTTTCTTCTTTCAGTCAAACAGAATCAGAGTTATATTAAAAAATATTTTGGCTCTTCCATGTTTTATAATGGGAATGAATAGTAACCAAGAATCTGAAGCCCAAAAAAGCACATCCATCCATCATAAAAGTAATCCATACGACTCCAGTGGGTTAATAAAGGCCTTCTGAAGTGAAGCGATATGTTTTTGTAATAAAAATATCCATATTTATAACTTTATAAACTAGACTCACTGGCTTCTGTACGTGAGTCGATTCTGACGGAAGAGTGAAAGAAGAAGGTCATATACAGGTCCTTCTCAAAAAATTAGCATATTGTGATAAAGTTCATTATTTTCCATAATGTAATGATAAAAATTAAACTTTCATATATTTTAGATTCATTGCACACCAACTGAAATATTTCAGGTCTTTTATTGTTTTAATACTGATGATTTTGGCATACAGCTCATGAAAACCCAAAATTCCTATCTCAAAAAATTAGCATATTTCATCCGACCAATAAAAGAAAAGTGTTTTTAATACAAAAAAAGTCAACCTTCAAATAATTATGTTCAGTTATGCACTCAATACTTGGTCGGGAATCCTTTTGCAGAAATGACTGCTTCAATGCGGCGTGGCATGGAGGCAATCAGCCTGTGGCACTGCTGAGGTGTTATGGAGGCCCAGGATGCTTCGATAGCGGCCTTAAGCTCATCCAGAGTGTTGGGTCTTGCGTCTCTCAACTTTCTCTTCACAATATCCCACAGATTCTCTATGGGGTTCAGGTCAGGAGAGTTGGCAGGCCAATTGAGCACAGTAATACCATGGTCAGTAAACCATTTACCAGTGGTTTTGGCACTGTGAGCAGGTGCCAGGTCGTGCTGAAAAACGAAATCTTCATCTCCATAAAGCTTTTCAGCAGATGGAAGCATGAAGTGCTCCAAAATCTCCTGATAGCTAGCTGCATTGACCCTGCCCTTGATAAAACACAGTGGACCAACACCAGCAGCTGACATGGCACCCCAGACCATCACTGACTGTGGGAACTTGACACTGGACTTCAGGCATTTTGGCATTTCCTTCTCCCCAGTCTTCCTCCAGACTCTGGCACCTTGATTTCCGAATGACTTTGGACCACTGAGCAACAGTCCAGTGCTGCTTCTCTGTAGCCCAGGTCAGGCGCTTCTGCCGCTGTTTCTGGTTCAAAAGTGGCTTGACCTGGGGAATGCGGCACCTGTAGCCCATTTCCTGCACACGCCTGTGCACGGTGGCTCTGGATGTTTCTACTCCAGACTCAGTCCACTGCTTCCGCAGGTCCCCCAAGGTCTGGAATCGGTCCTTCTCCACAATCTTCCTCAGGGTCCGGTCACCTCTTCTCGTTGTGCAGCGTTTTTTGCCACACTTTTTCCTTCCCACAGACTTCCCACTGAGGTGCCTTGATACAGCACTCTGGGAACAGCCTATTCGTTCAGAAATTTCTTTCTGTGTCTTACCCTCTCGCTTGAGGGTGTCAATGATGGCCTTCTGGACAGCAGTCAGGTCGGCAGTCTTACCCATGATTGCGGTTTTGAGTAATGAACCAGGCTGGGAGTTTTTAAAAGCCTCAGGAATCTTTTGCAGGTGTTTAGAGTTAATTAGTTGATTCAGATGATTAGGTTAATAGCTCGTTTAGAGAACCTTTTCATGATATGCTAATTTTTTGAGATAGGAATTTTGGGTTTTCATGAGCTGTATGCCAAAATCATCAGTATTAAAACAATAAAAGACCTGAAATATTTCAGTTGGTGTGCAATGAATCTAAAATATATGAAAGTTTAATTTTTATCATTACATTATGGAAAATAATGAACTTTTATCACAATATGCTAATTTTTTGAGAAGGACCTGTACGCCTAGGATGGCTTGAGGGTGAGTAAAGTAGTTTGGGTGAACTAACCCTTTAAGTGGCATTACATATCCCAACCATTATTTTAGTCACTAAATTATAAGTAATTATTAAAAGTTGTTGCATATTGTCACATTGCTGACCTTTTGTAAAGTCTCTGGCAGCATCAAGAAAATAAAAAGTAGGTCCGCTAAAGAAAAAAGGACAGCCAGCATGGCAGGGCCTTGATAAAACACCTCAGCGTCTTTGAGTCTCAGAGCAAAGTATGCTCCCATTAATGGACCCAATGTGAATCCCAAGGAGAAAGCAACACCAATCATTGCCTGACAACAGAAGAAAATAAACCTAATGAATCCTCAAGACACTCAAAAGTTATAAGGTTAAAAATGTCAAATTTGTTCTGAAAACATCAATTAATGATGTTAATGACCGTAACTCACCATTCCCTTGTTTCTTGCTTTAGGGCAAGGCAGGTCTGCCACAACAGCAGTGCACAAGCTGACATTACCTTTACAAATGCCTCCCACCACTCGAGACAGCAGAAAAACTGTAAAACTGTGAGAAACAGCCCACAGAATGTAGGACACTATGAGACCTACCTGAAAAACAAGGAGAATGTTACTCAAATCTACTGGTCTAGAAAAGGCATTGACCAATTTTGGGGGTAATGCATAACAAGTAGCGCAAGTTACGTAATCAGATTACTTTTTACAAGTAACTAGTAAAGTAACACATTACTTTTAAATTTACAACAAAAAATCTGAGTTACTTTTCAAATAACAGAGCGACGACATTAAAGGTAATAAATACATTTATTTTATTTGTTTACCTGCATGTCATGTGACCATTAACCAACACAAGAACTGTGATCATGTGTATGTGTTGTTAAATTATTGAAATATTAACTTTTAGGTCAAAGGGGTTTGACTTACAAAAAAGTTTGGGAATCCCTGCCCTATTTGATCTAATTTTGTCAGTATGGTCTATACTCACAGTTGTTAACAGGAGCAGTGGTTTTCTTCCATAATCATCTGAAAGAGCCCCAGTAATTGGTGATGACAGAAATTGTAGCAAAGAGTAAAGAGAGCCTATCAGACCTAAGACACCAGAGAAGAAGATAATCAATGTACATGCCCTCAACACAAAAGATCAGTTCGAATTATGTGCTGCATTTAAAGAAGCCCTCAATATCAGCCAGAGTAATGAAGTTACCTCCAAAAAGAACACTGTTATATTTTGTTTCCATAGGAACTCCAACTGCCCCTCTGAACCAGTCCACTATGCTCTGTAATGACTGATACACACCGTCCTGTAGAATACACAAGCAAAAAGTCATTCAGACAGAGATTACAACATCAAAATCATAGGTGAAAGCTATTTTTATACACACTGCAATGATTTTCTTAGCATTTTGTCTTGTTTTTCCTTACAAATATCTAAAAAATATTAAATCAAGATGCGTTTACTTGAGAAGGAAAATGACTTAAGATATTAAGCCTTTTTTAAAAAATCAATGTTAAGCGAATTTGTGCTTAAAACAGGAAAAAATATTTCAGTATGGTAAGAAAATACTGAATAAGAAAATCATTTTGTGCAGTCCACATTATTATGTTACTATTCAAATGCTGCTTTTCCCTCATGCAGTAGGGAAAATGTAACCGAGTAACAAATGTTACATGTAACACATTAATTGGAATAGTTCCTTGAGAGCACGCTAAATGAAAACATGAATGAAGCCATTGTCAGCTTCATTTAATGAGAAAGAACAGCTCTGATCTTGGAGGCTCTCCACAGGCTTGTCTCTTTAACATGCACATTGCACAAATTCTATATCTTGATTATTGTTAATGTATTCATTTTTCCAGGAGCTCATTGCTTCTACGTTCAGTTACACTGCTAACAGTGATTGTAAATTGTAAATTATTACATTATTTGCTAACTGCATTCTTTAATTTGTAATGTTGACACGCATTCTCTGTAAAGCTGCTTTGAAATGATATGTATTGTGAAAAGCGCTATACAAATAAATGTGAATTGAATTGAATTGAATTTAACTAAACTATTCAATATTATAAAGTTCATTCAATCAGTATTCATTCATAATCATTGCTGACTTTTGTACTGGAAATGCTTTGTATATCCTTTCTTCAAAACTCATAAGTAGGGGGAAGATGTCATGACTAAAATGCATCATGCACTATCACACAGTCTATAGTTACATGCATGACTAATCCAGGTCAAAATACAGCAGTATTTATTTTTGAATAAAGAGCCGGTCAAACACCTTTTGAAATTTTATAACAACAATATATCCAAATGATAACCTTTCTCACCCCAGTTTGACTGTAGTGGTCCAAGATGGAAGGGAGCAGGGGAAGAATTAATGTGAAACCCAGCAAGTCAAGCAGCAGTGCCAAGAAAACCACCCTGATGACTCTGGAGGAGTAAACATCCTCAGATGCAGTTTTGTCACCTGCCATTTCTCCACTCCGGCTGTTTTTCTTCACTGCTGAGAACTTTTAAAGCATCTCCTGTGGGCACTGAACTGAATCACTGAACAAAAACAAAACAGTGAACAACAGTATGAATGTACTCCATTATTTGTCCTTGAAACTAAAGTACCAATAAGTGTACTAGTATGGTAAAGTTTGTACATGGTACCATATGTTTTTGGTATTCTTTAAAGTCATGTAAATATAATATACAAATCAGTCAGTACCATGAAATATATCTAAATATATATTGTCATTTAATACCATCACTGCACCATATGATACCACCATTATAAGTTTTAGGCTAAATAAATGTGTACTATAAAAGTAAAAAGTAGGTTACACTTTATTTGGTAACACTTTATTTTACAGTGACATTGTTACACACGTTACATGTAGTTACTGTAGTAAGAACTAGAAATTATGCATAATTACATGCAATTAACCCTAAACCAAACCCTCACCCTAACCCTAAACTTATAGTAAGTACATGCAGTTAATTATTATTACTCTGAATTTTAATGTTTAATTACACTGTATTACTGACACCTTAAAATAAAGTGCAACCCTTTATTTTAAGGTTACCTTGTTACAGTGTAACTGCACAAATAAGTACTGAGTAATATTAATCAACAACACATATTATATGGTTAGGGTATAGGTTTGGTTTATGGTTAGTTGATTGTAATTATGCATAATTTACTGTTAATAATATACTATTTACATGCAACATGTGTAACAAGGACACTGCAAAATAAAAAAAGTATTTAATAAATATTTCAGTGTCCTTGTCCTAATTGCACAAATAAGTAGGCTGAATAATATTAATTAGGCTAACACTGCGTTCTCACTATAGGATTAGGGTTTGGATTATGGTTAGTTGCTTGTAAATATGCATAAATTACTGTTACTGTTTCAGTAAGTACATGTAACATGTGTAACAATGACACTGTAAAATAAAGTGTTACCAAAAAGCATTTAATAAATGTTTCAGTGTCTCTTGTTGTAATTGCACAAATAAGCACTGGATAATATTAACTGACAACACGTACTTTAGGATTAGGGTTAGGGTTTGGTTTACTGTAAATTGCTTGTAATAAAGGATAATTTCCTGTTACTACAAGTAAGTACATGTAACGTGTAACAAGGACACTGCAAAATAAAGTGTTGCCAAAAAGTATTGAATAAATATTTCAATTTACTATTAATTATTCGAGGACTTAAATAAAAACAACTTGCTATAACTTATAAAATATCAAAACTCTCAAAACATTCATCATGCACCGGTCATATAAACTCGCACACCGCCCACACAGTATTTCACTCCAGTGTGCTTGAGAGTCCCTGGGAAAACAGGCAGTTCTCAAATCAGCTGTAATAAATTCTAAGAGACTTGGCAGTTTGTAACTCAATTAAGTCGGATATTTTCGTTTAACATAGACGGTACAGTAAAGTTCACTTGATATCTTACCTTGAGCTCGCAGTGCGCAATCAAAGTTCCCAGAAGATGCTGCTACTTCCCCACACACTCCCCCATCATGAACACACACCAGGAAGCGCGAGCGCGGTGTCTCATTTCACCAGCTACGACAACCGTGACGTGTAGAGGGATGAGCACGAGTTATACTGCTGATTTCTGTTAAGCCAATTTAATGAATGCATAAAAATTTTATGAATGCAAATATTTACAAATAAGAGCTTGCCACAAAATAAAGTTCATTGTGGAATATATTGTGAAGGTATAATTTGGAACAACTGAGTGGAAGACGCATGATAATTAATACTGTAAGCATGTACAGTCCATAGGTGTTCCTCATCTCTCTGATCTGTCAAAACAAATAATTATAGGTCATGCATTATCAATGAAAATAATACAATCGATAAATTAATCATTCCTCTCAACCAAATGTTTTAATTTATTTGTTCATTTTAATTTTCAACATCACTGGCATTATAAGCCAATTTGTAATGGTTTTAAAAGACCACGAGAGGGAGTAAATTGATAATGTTCAAAACTATATATAACTATTATTTTAGGGATCTTCATCCTTTGGATAGAGAGGATGAGCATTTTATGCCTAATCTATAAATGAGTGATACACTTTTTTTTTTTGAGAAAGTATTGTCATTTTATTTTCTAAATATTTAGAAATATTTCTATTCAGGTGAATATATTATGACAATGTTAAATTACGGTTAAAAACGAGGAAGTATTTTTGTCTCTACATAAATGTATGGGTCATTTTTGTCATTTTCAGTGGCATGTTTGCCTGGTTCATTTATGATCATGTTAGAGTAACATATGTATTATAGCTTGTTATAGTGCTTATATAAGCAAAGACACAACCCTACTTATTATGAACAGTCATTACACTTCTACTACATGACATTTTAATTAAAATGAAACGTATTGCTTTCAAGTAACTTTTTATTCAAGCATATTTCATGATACCAAATGTTTTTATAGCATCTGTTGACAGTGATATTTCTTCAAATGTCATCTTAAATTGTTGCTTACAAATACTGAATAATATAAAAGACAACAAGCACACTAAATTAAGCCACCAAACAGGCGGAACCATACAGAAAACAAACGTTTCAGGAGGAACACGACATCGGCGCACACAATGCAAAGGACTTCAAAATTGTTCAGCTGTCACAGAGCGCTGTAAGTTCAATATGTCAAATAGAAATGAATGATTTAAAAACGTTTTAATAGGAACACATCATTGACATTACTGAGCTGTAATTTTCTTCCCGGACATGACATATTAGCGATGTTTGCTGCTGTTTGTAACACCTTTGGTTGACCAATCAGGGGGACATTTCAGTTGTAATAGTAAGGTGTGCATTATTTCAAAATGTAAAAATATATTAAGTTTGATTACACTTACAGGATACTGGCACACAATTTTACAAGAAAAAGCCTTATTCACTCAACTTGGCATTTTCATGACTCGTCAGTAATCTGTACTGAATACGGTGTATTGTGTTCTCTGCTGTTTGTATTGTCAGGTTTATTGTTCCTGAAGAGGTCCCTCATTTACACATGAATGCAAGTAGACAATGAAGCTTCAAGCTACTTTGCAGTCGTGACATCTCTTACTAAATGTCGGTCATGACAGCTCAACAGACATGATGTGCACCAGACTACTGACACTGCTTAAGCCACATGCAGTGAAGAGGAATCTACCACACATCTGTTCTGCCCGTTTTTCAAGTCTCAGAAGACAGCATGAAAACATCATCACAGCCTTCTGTCAGCCTGGATCCTGCTTTAACAAAAGTGATGATCACAAACACAGAATATGGTCTCCTTCACTGGCAGGTCACAACTGTGGCACAAGGTTTTTTAGCCTCACACCTGCTGGGATTGTCAACGCAGCCCCAGTGTTCGTTCAGCCGTACCTCAGATTGATGAGACTGGACAAACCCATAGGTGAGCTCATGTCAAATGCCTCCCAGCTGCATAGAAGACACAATGTGTAATTATCCAGGATCCTCGGTCAAATTCAGGACATTACAAGCTCTTCTGTGTTTTGTTAAAATATGAATTGTGTGTTCTTGTAGGAACGTGGCTGCTGTATCTGCCTTGTACGTGGAGTATTGGGCTGGCGGCAGACCCAGGATGCCTTCCTGATCTGCGCATGCTTGCGCTGTTCGGCGTTGGAGCTTTGCTTATGAGAGGAGCTGGATGCACTATCAATGACATGTGGGATAAAGACTTTGACAGAAAGGTATGAGTACATGAATTCAAAGTCAACATGAAACGGAAGTTGCGATAGTCTTTTCTTCCTTATTGTGACATTTTTTTTTCCTCATAATGTTCTTTTCTCAGTCCCAAAAGTCATCTTTTGTTTTTGCTAATTATCTAAGAACATTTGATGTAGTGGATTTCCATTCCACTAGTGGTGTACATTTCAGCATTGCCATCTGCTGGTCAAGACTCTGCCTAACCTCTTCTTATCTTACCTGTGTCAGCATGCCAAAGCAATTGTGCCTTTGGTGTAACATTCCCTATAAACAGTGTCAGATGATGAGAATTAATCTGATTGGAGAATTAAACTCAAGTGGAAGACTTAAACGTTCCAAACCTGTATGACTTTCTTCTGTGGTATTGTACAGTGCATCCGGAAAGTATTCACAGCGCTTCACTTTTTCCACATTTTGTTATGTTACAGCCTTATTCCAAAAAGGGATTAAATTCATTATTTTCCGTAAAATTCTACAAACAATACACCATAATGACAACGTGATTATGGGGTGAACGTGACAAGTTTGTTTGAAATCATTGCAAATTTATAAAAAAAATAAAATTAAAAAAATCACATGTACATAAGTATTCACAGCCTTTGCTCAGTGCTTTGTTGAAGCACCTTTGGCACCAATTACAGCCTCAAGTCTTTTTAAGTATGATGCTACAAGCTTGGCACACCTATTTTTGGGCAGTTTCTCCCATTCTTCTTTGCAGGACCTCTCAAGCTCCATCAGGTTGGACTGACAAGCCACGCAATATCGCGTTCATTATCGAAGGCGATTCATCTGTCTATTAAATGCCGCTCCATTTGGAAGCAGGTGATGGTGATTTAGCGGTAATCAGGGAACCGGCTTTACTGACGAAATGCGCGTGACAATCGCATGCGATATATCGCCCAGCCCTAGTGCACAGCCATTTTCAGATCTCTCCAGAGATATTAAATCGGGTTCAAGTCTGGCCTCTGGCTTGGCCACTCAAGGACATTCTCAGAGTTGTCCCGTAGTCACTCATTTGTTATCTTGGCGGTGTGCTTAGGGTCGTTGTCCTGTTGGAAGATGAACCTTCGCCCCAGTCTGAGGTCCAGAGCGCTCTTTATCAAGGATGTCTCTGTACATTGCTGCATTCATCTTTCTCTCAATCATGACTAGTCTCCCAGTTCCTGCCGCTGAAAAACATCCCCACAGCATGATGCTGCCACCACCATGCTTTACTTTAGCAGGGTTCCTACACAGTTTGGAAAAGTATGGAATTTGATTTGAGTAATTTCCAGGTCTGGAAAAGTATGGAAAAATATTTGTGTTTCCAGACTATTGGCTCTATTCAGTTTTCTAAATTATCATACCTGCAAACTAGTCACTTTACAGCGAAATTAGCCCTTTTGAATCAAAATACGTAATTTATGTGAATCGTGTAGATCTGAAGAGGTTTTTTTGGGGGGCGAGTGTGTGTTTTTCACAAGATTCTCATAAGAATCGAAAATTGGCATTTTTTCCATAAACTGGAGTGAGTCGCGATCTTTCTTGCCGCTCTGTGGCGTGACAGATCGCTTAAGCGCTCGTGAACCGACCATCTCAACACAAAATAAACATGAATGAACATCCGAAGGTATGTTGAAAGATACAGTACAACTTACCGAAATCCGTATCATGTCAATCAGTGTTTCAACCGCAGAAAGGCGTCAATAAAACAGCTTGTAAAAATGTCACATTTAGCCTACCTCAGAAAAGCTGTTCAATGTCCAAAAACTCATTAGTCAGCTACAAAAATGAACTTTGAGAGGAGCATTTTGCTAAATATATGCAGTATAGACTATTGCATATAGTCATCATCTTTGTCCTAATCATGAAGAGATGAATCAGAAAAGTTGTACACTACGCACATATTTATGTTAGGGTGTGATTACTAATCGGATACTGTACCTGATGGGCATAGATGTCTTTCCCATTTATGTTCTTGTCAGAGTGCACCAGAATGCTTCGTTTACATGTTAAAATCACAAAAATCTTGCCCCCAGACCCCCCTACGACAACTTAGTTCCTACACATCACCTTTTACACCTCTTTTGACTTTGCAGATATGTTTATAAAGTTATGAATTTCAAAAATATTAGGGAAACAGTGATACTGTGCTTGTGTAGGCTACTCGTACTCATAGGCTACTCTATAAAATGCTTCGATACCAACAACAGAGCAAACACAGAGCAGAATGGATAAATCACAGAAGGATGTCTATAAAGTAAATGTATCGAATTATTAGAATGTTAAACAAATTAAATATTTACGCCTATATAGCAAGTGGTATGGTCGGAAAGGGAAACAAACTAAGTCACTACGCCACCCTGTTAAACAGGGAATATATTAATACTTGTAGATTAATCCCCAACAAAAGTCACACAGGTACGTGGTTTTAAGAGGAGAAGGGCCTAGACGTGAATACTAAATACCAAACTTTATTTCAACAATCAAACACATTTAAAAATCGCTAAAGGACTGTAAGACCCGAACTACCAACATGAAGCAGAGAAAACAGAGAAAAGGAGACTGAGGCTTACCAATGGCAGAAAATCGTTTGGAAGGAGGTCTATAAATTTGAGTCTGTAAAAGTATGGAATTTTGAAATGGAAAATGTGTAGGAACCCTACTGTAGGGATGGTATTGGCCAGGTGATGAGCGGTGACTGGTGACTGGTTCCCTCCAGACATGACGCTTGCTATTCAGGTCAAAGAGTTCAATTTTTGTTTCATTAGACCAGAGAATTTTGTTTCTCATGGTCTGAGAGTCCTCCAGGCGGGCTGTAATATGCCTTTTACTGGGGAGTGGCTTCCGTCTGGCCACTCTACCATACAGGCATGATTGGTGGAGTGCTGCAGAGATGTTTGTTCTTCTGGAAGTTTCTCCTCTCTCCAAAGAGAAACGCTGGAGCTCTGTCAGAGTGACCATCGGAGTCACCTCCCTGACAAAGGCCCTTCTCCCCCAATCGCTCAGTTTGGCCGGGTGTCCAGCTCTAGGAAGAGTCCTGGTGGTTCTAAACTTCTACCATTTACGGATGACGGAGGCCACTGTACTCATTGGGACCTTCAATGCTGCAGAATTTTTTCTGTACCCTTCCCCAGATCTGTGCCTCGATACAATCCTGTCTTGCAGGTCTACAGACAATTCCTTGGACTTCATGGCTTGGTTTGTGCTCTGACATGCACTGTTAACTAGGGGCAGTCGTGGCCTAATGGATAGAGAGTCGGACTTGTAACCCAAAGGTCATGGGTTCGAGTCTCAGGTCCGGCAGGGATTGTCGGTGAGGGGAGTGAATGTCCAGCGCTCTCCCCACCCTCAATACCACGACTGAGGTGAGACCCTTGAGCAAGGCACCGTACCCCCAACTGCTCCCCGGGCGCCGCAGCAATGGCTGCCCACTGCTCCGGGTGTGTGTTCACGGTGTGTGTGTTCACTGCTGTGTGTGTGCGCACTTGGATGGGTTAAATGCAGAGCACAAATTCCGAGTATGGGTCACCATACTTGGCCACATGTCACTTCACTTTCACTTAACTGTGAGACCTTATATACACATGTGTATGTGTGCCTTTCCAAATCATGTCCAATCAACTGGATTTACCACAGGTGGACTCCAATCAAGTTGTAGAAACACCTCAAGGATGATCAGTGGAAACAGGATGCACCTGAGCTCAATTTTGAATGTCATAGCAAAGGCTGTGAATACTTAAAGGGTCATGAAACCCCCCCTGTTTTACCCTGGTCGTTTACACCTCAAAGCTCAAAAAAGTCTGTTAAAATGGGCGTGTAAAGCTCTGGAAAAGTGGGAGTGTAGAGGGGGAGAAGAGGGGAGAGAACAACCAATAAAGCACAGACATAGAACACACTCACAGAATAATGAATATAAATATATGAGCACGGAGAAAATGACAACAAACTCCCAAGCACAAGGGAGAAATGCGAAAGAATATTTAATAGGGCTAATAATAGGCTACTTTGATTACGTTTACGAGCACTGCAGTCTCAAAATCAGTCTTTTGTCTATTAGAATAATCGTGTCGTCGCGTTCAGATAGGCTACACCACTGTATCAGTGTCCAGTTTGCACATATAATTCATTTGAAGAAGACTTGATGAAATATGTGTGCATAACTACACCGTGCTGGTTAATGTTTGGTGCAGGAGAATGTGTGAAATAAAAACTTTAAACACAGATACTTTATTCTGTATGAGCTATGTGCCACGTGGCTAATGTTGTTAAACACAACGCGAAGCTCCGCGCTGAAACCAATCATACGCGCGCTCGGCGTGTATAGCATAACAGTCGTATTTTTCATGTGTTCGTATTCAAACTCCAGTTCTGACCGCATCGTGAGCAAAATACAAACAACACATGTGCTGCTGTGCTGAGGGAAACAGCCTACGGCTCGTGTGTTTGAACGCAGCTAGAGCAGGCAGCGGTGAATGAACAGCACTTTTGTGACATTTGAATTCTCTGCTGTAATGTGATCTCACGCGAACATATTTTCCATTTGTGCTGGTAGATTACATGCACACAAACCTCCGCTCTGGTCGCGTCGCAGGAAAACACATTGTGTTGTACCACTGAGGAAGCGAACACCAACGATATGTCTCTGAATGACAACAGAGGCGAGAAAAGTGATACTTCCTCATGCATAATACCGCAATTATAATCTTATGCATACTACAGCGCAGTGATTGGATTAAATTAGCTTTTAGTCATGCGTAAATGCAGAAACTGTTCGACCAGCCCATACTTGGAGCCAACCAGCACTCCGGATCTTTGCCGGTGGTACACGATGACGTCAGATTTTGTGACGTTGCTCCGACTTTGCTTTTCAAACCGGAAGTTAGAAATCGCTCTGAAAAATGCAAAAATAACTAATTTTAACTTTTAAATAAAATTAATGAGTACCTTTTAGTGTTTTCAGTTATGTACAGCCTATACATATCTGTTCACAGCTCAAAAAATGTGTTCTGGGGTTTCATGACCCCATGGGATTTTTTAATTTTTTTAATAAATTTGCAAAGATTCCAAACAAACTTTTCACGTTGTCATTATGGGGTATTGTTTGTAGAATTTGAGGAAAATAATTAATTTAATCCCTTTTTGGAATAAGGCTGTAACATAACATGTGGAAAAACTGAAGCGCTGTGAATACTTTCTGGATGCACTGTACATAAAAGAAGATATTTTGAAGAATGTTGGTTAATCGACTTTCATTGCATGGACATAAAAAAAACACTGAGGCATTTCTCAAGATATCAAATCTGGATTTGATCTTGGCAGATGTTGGAATCTGATGTTGGGGTATGTCATATTTCTGGTAGGTGTCAAGGACAGCTACTCGACCCATTGCATCAGGGGAGATCACACAGTTTCAGGCTCTGGTTTTCCTCGGAGGCCAGCTGAGTTTAGCACTGGGGGTCCTGCTCTGCCTCAATTACTACAGGTAATTCATATTTTACAGGGTTTTTTATTTATGTATTTTGCCAACAATTGGGATAGAATTATTACTTTCAAGTCGATATTATACTAATAAGAATTTTAATACTATATCTTTATAGTCACCATGACATCAAAATTGAAAGTTCTTATTTTAATAGAACATTGCAATATTTATTAATAATGATTTATCCATGCACATTTTATTTATTTTTTTAATTCATGTGCCCTCATAATCTTTAATCAAAAACATTCACTTCCGTTCCCCCTCGCAATGATATCTGTTCTCTGATGATGTGTTTAATGGCACGAGGGTAGGACAATAACATGCGATCGTAGCAATAGTACAACAGTACCTGCCCCCATTTTCAGTGGCGTTGATTTCGGAAGTATTTTTTTCCCCCTTCATTTCTCTCATGGGGATTTAAAAAAAGTCTTTGTTAAAGCGTTATAAGCCATGAACAAAGCCAACCAGCTACAAGGTGAGTCATAACATTACAAACTTTGATTTGAAGCAAAAAAAGTATTTGAAAATAAGGAAAAAAGGGAAAGAGCTACAATCCCATGAAGCATATGAACAGCATAATCGAGTTAAAAACAATGGAGAAATATAAAACTACGCATTTAAAATTTTCATTATATAATATAAATATATCAGCAATATTTTTTATTTTTTTAAGTATTTTGGGAGGCCATTTACGTCATTTACAGCGCTTTGTGGATGGAGCTAAATGCACGGTTTGCTTGTTTCGACTCTGATTGGTGGAATTTTTGTACAGCATTATGGGTAATGTAGTTTTTTACCACAAATTTCGTTGTTAAACTTCGTTAAAACATTTCATTTAAAATTATTTTTTAAAAAAAAGTTGAAATAATGCAGGTTGATGACTTCAATGAAACCAAATACCACTGATTAACAACCTTGTAGCTTACAGTAGGTTTGTTAAAACTCAATTTCCCAATTGAGAAAATGTTTGAAAAATTGAGTTTTTACTTCTGGAACATGACTGTTGCACTCTATTAGCAAACAACAACGATCCGATCAATTCCCGATGGACAAAATCAAGTCCCTACAATTTTTTTCTTGTTGGAGAAGCACTTTCTTTCAGATACGTCACAAGAAGAAGAAAAGGTGATTAGAATTTCCCTTTCTTGCCAACTTTAATTTCTGATAAAATGTGACTTCCCATCTCTCTCTAGCATAGCTCTTGGAGCTGCTTCTTTGTCGCTGGTGGTCACATACCCTCTTATGAAGAGAATCACATACTGGCCACAGTTTGTTTTAGGTGTGTGATCTTTCTCAAACCCCTCCCTTCCATATTACTGCTAAAATTTATATATATATAAAGTACTTAGACTGAACATTGTGTGCATGATTTGTTCCTCCTGCAGGTCTCACTTTTAACTGGGGTGCTCTTCTGGGTTGGTCTGCTGTGAAGGGATCATGTGACTGGTCTGTGTGTTTACCTCTCTATGTGTCTGGTGTCATGTGGACATTGATTTATGACACAATCTATGCCCATCAGGTACAGTATCCGATTACTAATCACACCCTAACATAAATATGTGCGTAGTGTACAACTTTTCTGATTCATCTCTTCATGATTAGGACAAAGATGATGATTTAAAAGTTGGGGTAAAGTCTACAGCTCTGAGGTTCCAGGAGAACACCAAACTGTGGCTGAGTGGCTTTACAGGGGCGATGTTGTCAGGGCTGGTTCTAGCAGGAGTTAATGCTGACCAGACTTTGCCCTACTATTGTGCAGTGTCTGCAGTAGCTATTCATCTCGCACATCAGGTGAGCAAGACAAACTGTACTTGATAACAGTAGCCTGCCTGGAGTTACAAAAAATTAAACCTTTAGCCCTATTTGGATGGTCATGTGGATGCCTGTAAAAATAGATTTGCATGGCACCTTAGTGATAAAATTCATGCATTTGGATGGCAATTTGTTCATGGTGGAGGAGCGAGTTCTGTGATCCTACTGACCCACAGGAATGTGCTGCTTACTTGGTCAGTCACATGATTGTCAGCTGTAAACAAAATGCATATGCTTGGAATAATATTAATAAGTATTTAATTTAATAATTGTAAAATAATATCCTATTTAAATATCCCATTAAAAAATGGTTTCTGCTTTGCATTTTACCTTGGAAAATGGTCAAAATGAAGGTTGTTTTTTTTTACCCGGCTACTTGTTCACTAGTAAAATTATTAGTTGTGCAAACCCTAATTTATATATTTATTTTTATATATAATATAATATATATTATATATAAAAATAAATAGCATACCAAAATAATGAGCCATTTCAAGTTTACGTGATTTTTTTTTTTTCCTTCATAACAGCTCCAATTCACTGTAGTGGAGCAGTAATGTAACGAAAAATATTTGAGGTTAAAAATCAAATTACCTGCATATCAATATTTGCTGAGAAAATCTCTGAAATAAAGTTTTTTTTTGTGTGTGTGTGTGTGTGTGTGTGTGTGTTCTACAGGTTTACGCTGTGGACATCAACAGACCTGAGGACTGCTGGAAAAAATTTGCTTCAAACCGAAACCTCGGACTGCTATTACTTTTAGGAATAGTGACTGGAAATTTATGGAAAAAGAGAAACGATGATCAGTATGAAACACAGCTTAACTCCATTTCAAATTAGAGCATCTGCTGGTTGTGTGACTTGTAATAAATACCATTGCTTTACGAGGCATATCATGTAAACCAAGGTTCCTTTTAAAATATTTATTAAATTGCTACAAACAGGCTCTATTTCTTAAATAATTAGAAAACTTACATTACATCTATAAAATTAATGTTAACATTGAGAACATTGCCAGTAAGTTATGCCTAGATACAGACCAAAAAGCACCCAAATATTTTTATACAGTGAATAAAAATATAAAAACAACAACAAAAATGAACCCCTATTCAGGTTGATTACAGTATCTGAATCAGATTTGGATTGTTTTAGTAGAGTAACAGGAGAAGAGGCCAGCTATTTGTGCATTGTATGCAAAAGGAAATCTGAGGCACCGTGAACGTACCCAAGGAAAGAAATCACAGGGAAGAACGTATGATCATATTTGATGGGAATGGTTCATTTGGATGAAGAAGCATGTCATTGTGTAATGAGGTCACGAGGAAGCCCTTTCTTCATATGGAGACTCGTAGGCGTCCATTGGTGGACAGGTGCAGACGAGGTGTTGGTCGCCGTAGATGTCATCGATTCTTGAGATTGTGGGCCAGAATTTGGTCTCAGGTCTCACAAAAGGCTGTAATAACAAGATACATTTTAAAACTGAATTAACAAGATCGCATTTGTTTTGAGCAAGGAGTCTGCATTTTACATTGATTTAAGTTACGCACCATGGGGAAAGCAGCATACTCTCTGGAATAAGGTCTGTCCCATGTGCTCGAGGTAATACTGGCCAATGAGTGAGGAGCCATCTTTGGAAGACACATGCAAGACAAAATTTAAGTTATATGGGGCAAGGCAATATGCAGGGTTTAAAAACAGAAATTAGAAGGGCTTCTATTAATTGTTCTGTACAGAAATGTGTCTAATTTGAGTTGGCAAAAGGAATACAAACAGTTCTGCACTCCACAAACTCAAGTGCATTACTGTAAAGCTCCACAGACGCTGCTGACAAGGAATGTTCCATTAAGTTAACGCTCACCTTGAGAGGATTGACCCTCGAGTCCATCCGGCCCTCTTCTATGTCTGCGATTTCCTGTCGGATGGCCAGCAGCGAGTCACAGAAGCGGTCAAGCTCGGCCTTATCCTCGGACTCTGTGGGTTCGATCATTAGAGTTCCAGCCACAGGCCATGACATGGTCGGTGCATGAAAACCTGCCAGAAAAGGTTATAGAAAATCAGTAAATTGTCATCCATGAAATAACCCGCTTTAAATGTCATTTTTTCTTTTTACCATAATCTTGCAGTCTTTTTGCTACATCAACTGCCTCAATGTTTGCTGACTTTTTAAATGGCCGCACGTCCAAAATAAATTCATGAGCGACGAATCCTGCAAAATAATCAGAAATGTTTGGGAGGTATTTCAGTTCATTTTTTAGAATACATTTTTTTTTTTTTAAATACAACATTTCATTTAATAATGCCAACCTTTAGAGCCCTTGAAAAGAATTTTGTAGTGGTTTTCCAGTCTTTTAGCCATGTAATTGGCATTAAGGATGGCCACCTCTGTAGCGTGACCAAGACCCTTTGAACCCATCATCTGTTGAATGGAAAAAAAAATTAAAAATTAGATTAATAAATTATGATATGATTTAAGGTACCATGATATATTGGTACCATATCAGCCAATATTATTATTTTTTTATTATTTGTATTAGCTTTATATTGTGCAGCTCATCTCCTCTATTTTTACATTTAAAAATGACTTTAAAATGACTAATTTATTAACAATGTAATCTTTAACGTTGTGATGCCCAAATTCACATGTAGGACTTCAAATGTATTAATTAGGCAAAAAATTAAAAAATAAATAAGTATAGAAATGTATTATTAGCCCTACTTAATAAAAATAATTAGTCTTACAGTCACTGTTAATTTCAGTACATCCCCATTATTCAAAAGGTAATTCAGGAAATGCAGAGGGAGTGTTGACCTTAATGTAAGCCCATGAGATGGGCAGGATAGCGCTGGAGCCCCAGGGAGCGGCGCTGATGGTGCCCAAAGAACTTCCTGCATTAGTGAACTGAATGTTCACCACTGGATGACTGGGCAGGAAGGGGGCAAGATGCTGTTTCCTGTAGGCAAAATTAATTAGGTTAACTGGAGTCAACAGAACAATATTTCTGGTACAGATACCATAGAGAAGGTCTGTTCACATCAAAACACTTACACTCCGATTGGTCCCATCCCAGGGCCGCCACCACCATGAGGAATGCAAAAGGTTTTGTGGAGATTCAAGTGAGAAACATCTGAGCCGTAGTCTCCTGGTCGACATAATCCAACCTGAATCAAAAAGAAACAAGAACATGAAAGATCCATTAGAAAATGCACATTTAATGTAAAACTTTACACCTCTAAAATGCCACCTGGTACTTTACACCTGGTATTAAGATGCATTTTGGTCGATTGGATCACAAGTGGACAATGCTAAATACAGGTGTAAATGGGAGTCTAAAACGTTTTGAGCTTGTCCATATTCGACTACTTCCAGAGGTAGTCCAAAACTCATTCGACCGGATTGCTTTCATAGCGTAAACACTCATGCGGTTGAATGCATTAAAAACAATGACAAAAGACCACCTACTCTTCGCCTACTGACGTAATGCGTAAATATTATGGGAAGTGCGATAGCCAGATATGATTTAAATTTTGATGGCTGAAGACCCAGGTTTGGTTTGCAGACGAAAACATACCATGCACAATGTTCTCTCATCATTCCTGATTTCTAACACATACTCAATGCGTTCAGCCGGTCTTGCTGCTGTTAGAGCAGAAATGAAAGCTGCTGCTTTCCGTATGCTTTTCCATTGTCTCCGGTCGTGTTCATATGTAAATTGCGTGAACTTATTTTTGTCCATTGGATCAAAAGATCTGAAAAAGCCCATACATTCACAGACCCTCCCTTTGAAGAAATCAGTACAGAAATGAAAGAGACGAATTAAAACACCAGGTGTAAACAGGAATGTGTCTCCCATCATGCATCTTAATACCATGTGTAAACAGGGCCTTAGCCATTATAACACTGTGAATACAGCTCTTTCTGTAACACGCGCTTCTAAAACTTGTACAGCATTCATTAATATTAATTCAGACACAGTGTTGTTTACTAATAATGCATATAAAACTGTTAATGTAAAAAATAAAGACGATAACATTGACCAAGATTAACAATGAACAATGCTTTACAGCATTTATTAATTAATGTTAACATTTAATAACTAATGTTAATGATTACTACAGTACTGTGAAGCATTACTGTTCTTTCTTATTTTCCTTACCTGTGCGTTCATGTTGGCACCATCCAGGTACACCTGTCCACCGTTCTGATGAATGAGCTCACACACTTCACGGACGTTCTCCTCAAACACACCATTGGTGGAGGGGTAGGTGATCATTATGGCAGCCAAGTTTGCCTTATGCTTGTCCACCTGACAAAAAACAAGTAAAATGTGGTTAAAGTGTGTCTTTAAAGGCACTGCCTTTTTGCCATTCTTAGGTTGATTCCCTCCAAAAAGTATATACACAGAGCTTTCAAAACATTGCTCTGTTTGAGCATCATGACACAGCAACAATGTAAGTTTAAAGTTGGGACTATTTGTTTGCTTAATCAATGGCAGACAAGAGGTGCGTTCAGGAAACTGATTCGAATCTCATCATTATTTTCGCAATTTTGTTTGGTGCTGCTAGTGGGGCAGAAATTACACAACTTTACACCTTTAACACTTATGTAATATTGTGTTATCATAGAGAGCTATTTGCACTGATACACTTGTCTAACAGAAGATAAAGGCTTCCTGTTGACAAGTGATGCAAAACGAAACTTTAAATCATTGTACATACCATGGCTTTAAGGTGAGACACATCAATGTTGCCATCTTTATCCACTTCCACCACCTGAACCTTCATGCCCGCCATCTGTGCGCTGGCAGGGTTTGTTCCATGAGCTGATTTGGGAATCAGACAGACCTGAACAAATCCAGAATAGATTTAATATGGGAGATTAAATGGACAAAAATGGAAATAAAAATCTTTTATTTTTCTAACCAAGAAAACCTACAGGTTGTTTAAGATACACAGAACCTATTTTTGCGCTTATATTTCTACACTCTCTTGCAACATCAAGAAAAATGACAAGATTTCATAAGTCTTATTTGAGCTTATACATATTGTGCAAATTACTTTAGTCAAAAAATTTTGGTGTGTTCCTTGCATGAAGCCATATGGAATACTTTCATGGAGCCAAGTAGTCAAGGTCTACTTTCGTTATGTATCTTTTTATGTTCAACAGACATTTGGATTGACATGAGGGTGAGTAAAAGCACAATTCTAATGTGGGTGTATTCAATTTTAAATCAAGTGCTGTCCACTTAATCATTAAATGTCAACATGCCATAGACTATATGGCAGACTTTCTGAACTAAGAACACAGTGGCCCAAACATTATGCAATTTGCAGTAGGTCACCATAGACAAACTCATCGTCCAAGGACTGCAAGTCTTAAAAATCACCAAATATGGAATCTTGCACTGAAGTAGAATCCTGTAATAGGGTGGTTGTTTTCTATGGCCATTTACTCAACCATGGCAGTTTGAACCTTGGCTGGTTTAAGAGCTGCATCCGCTATCTAAGATCTGCTTATTAGGGAGATGATAAAAAACAAAGGCCAGATTACAAAACACAGCAATGACTTGACTAAACGTTCTTATCGCTGATCTTCTTTCCAGTCCCAACTAGCAATTTGCCACTTTTTCAGAAATTTTTCTCTCAGGTTCAAAAAACCTCTGAGGATTTTCCACTTTACACTGCTTTAACAGTAAAATCACATTAAAAAGCCTTTTTTTTTTTTCCCCCATCACTCATGAATCGTTCGCTTTCCTTTCACCAACATTTGCAGGCAGTGCAGTATGAGTACTACAGTTGCTGACAAAAATCTGTTTTTATAAGTACAAACAGAAACAGAATTCAAACTTACAATGAACCAATGAAACAACTGCATAAAATAACATCCACCAATCACAAAGCTTATAATAAATAATCGTGTATCAACCAATGATCATCAAAGAAAGAGGGAAAAAAAATATAATAATTCTGAATTCTGTTTGTACTTAAAAGGAACCTACACAAACCTGAAACCTTTTAGCCCTGACGAAGGCCTGTGCGCCGAAACGCGTTGGCAAAATAAAGTTGATACATAGCTCCAGTTTCATAGTTTTTTGTTTATTTTTGACCCCTCCACGCCACAAGTGCTGCTGGTTTTGTTCCTAAACTTCATATTTTCCATTCCATGCACCTTGTTGGATGTGAAGTTGCACCAGACTAATTATATTACAAAAATCTGTTTTTGTCAGGAGTGAAATCACTGATAGATAACATATTTAAGTGCGTTCATATTTTTGGGAGTCTTTCAAAATAATAAAATTAAATAAATGTGTCTGTGTGTATACACATACACACAAAATCTTACAAAACCTCCTTTTGTGGACATCATTTGTAAAAGCAGTATAAAATTTGTAATTTTTTTTTTTTTATTGTACAAATGCAAGTTTTCTGTTAGGGTTAGATTATAGTGTTTATAACTATGTTAGTGTCCCAATGTAGGTACCCAAATAATTGCACACCTGTGCGGGGGGTGGGGGGTAAAAGTCATGAAGGGTCAACCTGATACCTCAGATGTCAAGTATGTTTTTAAAAAGGCTCTGAGGTCAAGCATGACACTTAGGGTTAAATGATAGGGGCATTTCACTGCAGGATGATACTCACTGTTCTATGAGATTCTCCTTTGGAATTCAGATATGCTTTGATTGCAGCCAAGCCCGCGTATTCCCCCTGCGCGCCGCTACAGAACAAAGAAATCAATAGCATCATGTAACCGTTCTGCCTCAGCACAACAGAGTTCAAAGATTGCTCTTGCCAAGAGTACAGTATACTAATGATCCTGTTAAAGTGTCAACCAAGCAGAACGTATAGATGCAGACACACCCCCAAACTTATCAGCCCAAGAAACCTGAATCAAAGAGTCATGTTGACACTAGATTTGTCAACTACAAGACCACTGTTGTTTGCAATTAGAATTAATCATCTTCTTGATATTGTAACAGCAACTTCAGGTAAGACACTTGCCTGTTTGGTTGAAAGGAGATCTTATCATATCCTGTAATCTCACAAAGGTCTCTCTCTAGCTGCCTGAAGAGCTGCTGATAACCTTCAGCCTGCTCCAATGGCACGAAGGGGTGGATGTTTGCAAATTCTCTCCAGGTGATTGGCTGTTGTGAAAAGGTTACAGTGAAGCAATGAAAAGATCAGGGCTGTGTTTCTGAAAAGCATCGAAATTCTAAGTAGATCGTAGGACCATTGGAACAAATGGTCTGTACGATCAACTTAGCTCACAATGTTTTTGGGAAATGCAGCCCTGATTGGTTGAAGTGAGGCGATGTCAGAGAAAAGAACGAGTAAAAAGGAGAGCTCTTCTAAAAGAGCAGAGCAATGTTGACTCACCATGAGCTCCGAGGAACTGTTCAGCTTCATTGTGCATGAGCCCTGGATTCAAAAGCAGAGTTTGTGTTACGGTGATGTTATGAAAAATCATCACACGGGATAAACCCCAAAGTAAACTCTGTGATACTCTGATTTTTTTACTTACCAATGGAATCATACTATGTACGAGAGAAATATCCTTATTTTCCAGGCGCTTCATGTAACGTACAATATTGGTCTCTGAGTGATAACTGAAATTGAAAGCAGTACAAGTAATTATTATACAGAAAAAAAAAAGCATATCCACACAGTTGTAGCAAGTTTCATTCACTAACAGATTTGTTAAAAACAATAGCTAGCATTGAAACAAACCTGTTAAACACTGGATGGGTGAGAAACTTGCTGGTTCTCTTGAAAGGGCTTGCCAGCAATCCTTTTGTTCGCTCACTCATTTTCTCAGCAATGAGTTCCTGATAAAGGTGAAAAAGATGATATCTCATAAGGAAACAAAGACTTTTTGACTTTCAGAGATTTTTAGCAACATTTAAAATCTTTCTGAATCAGGCAAGAACTTACAGCTGATGATTCACACCCGAAGATCCAGAGCAGATCGTCCAAGTCTCTCTCAGAGACAGTTTCATCCAGAGACACTCCGAGCTAAAACCATATCGATAAATTAAAAACATTAAACAAATGAATAATAAAATAAAATATGTCTATTTGTGTTTTAACATTTTCACAGGTCTCACCACTCCATCACTGTACAACCGTAGGTTGATTTCCCGCTGTGTAGCTTTTTCTAAGATGTCCTTGCCGGCCACACCGCAGTTGATCTTCAGTGTGTCAAAGAAGTTCTCATGTTGGAGTTTGTGCCCAGCTCTTTTCAGCCCTATTATAACAGCAAGCAGCAATCAGTATCACAAAAATCCCTATAAAATTCTTATAAAAAGAATAAAGGAGTCAAACGACTTGCCCTCAGCGAGAATCAACGTTGCATTGTGGGTTCTCTCTGCAATGTGCCTCAATCCTTGAGAACCATGATACAATGCATACATGGCAGCCATGTTTGCAAGAAGAGCCTGAGTTTAAAGACATTAAAATTTAGTAAAGATGTACAACTTCACAAATTATACACACATTCTTATATAGCTGTCTTTGTGAGGAAATTCATTGACACAATGCCAACTCTAGCTCCTTACCCTAAGCCTACCCATCACAACTAGGTGCCCAACTCGAACCTTTACCCTAAACCTACCCTTAAAGGGTTAGGAAAATTCTGCCATTAATTATTCACCCTCATGTCGTTCCAAAACCCTAAGACTTTCATTCATCTTTGGAACGCAAATGAAGATCTTTTGGATTAAAACTCTGACAGCTTTCTCTCCCTCCATATTAGACAGCTTCAAAAACTTAATAAAGATATTGGAAAACTAATCCATATGAATTGAGTGGATTAGTCCAAATTTTCTGAAGAGACTCAATTGCTTTTTATGATGAACAGATTTAATTTAGGATTTTACTCGCATATAAACATTGATCGGGAAACAAACCTCAACCGAACCTCAATGGCGCACAATAACAAACCTCTTGCGGAAGCTCAAACATGCTGTGTAACACACAAGAATGAACCTCACTGGTTATGCTGTGCATTTAACCGTATCCCTAAAACCAAGTGTTGACCCTCAAACAGGCCTTTAAAAGGGGTTGTAGAAAGTAAGGACAGGCCAAAATGTCCTCACTTTGTCCTCACTCCGATGGTCTAAAACTCAAATTGGTCCCACACACACACACACACACACGTATATATTGTATTTTCAGATTAGTTAAGCCAGGGGTGTCCTATCCTGCTCCTGGTGGGCCACTGTCCAGCAGAGTTTAGCTCCAACCCCAACTAAACACACCTGTACCAGCTAATCAAGGTCTAATTAGGCATACTAGAAACTTCCAGTCAGGTGTGTTGAGGCAAGTTGGAGCTAAACTCTGCAGGACAGTGGCCCTCCAGGACTGAGTTTGGACACCCTTGAGTTAAGCTATACCTGAGCAGTGCAGATGTTGCTGGTGGCTTTGTCTCTGCGGATGTGCTGCTCTCTGGTCTGGAGAGCCAGACGATAAACCTCTTTACCAGCTGCATCTCTGTAACAGGAAACATTGGACAGTTTATACCAATACTGATGAGGCAAACTACATTAAGGCCTTGAGACTATAAAAAGGACAAACTCACCTGGTCACTCCAACCATCCTTCCTGGCATCATCCTGACCAGATTTTCTTTGACTGCAAAGAACGCAGCATGAGGCCCACCATAGCAGAGAGGAACTCCAAAGCGCTGAGAGTTGCCCAAAGCGATGTCAACTCCAAACTCACCCGGAGGACGCAACACGCAGAGTGCTAGCAAGTCTGTGGCACAGCAAGCTAGTGCCTTTGGGGGAAAACAAAACAAAACAATGGAACAGGATCACAATCTGGTGCTTTAATCATGTATGAACCATGCTGGGTAGATTACTTACAAAATGTAATCCGTTACTAATTCCAAATTAAATGACAAATTGTAGTTGGTAATGTAATCCATTACATTACACATTATAGGTAATATAACCTGACTACTTTTTGATTAATTTGAGAATACTTTTGACCTAACTCGTTTATCACATTGAATTGAATAGGATAATCTTGTACCATATTGATATAAAAATACAAAGAAAAAGTAAATATATTCCAATCTTTGTTAATCAACAGCATGAAGTGATTAAATATTACATTATGACAGGATTTCCCAAACTGGTGTGCGTAAGGGAACTGCAGGGGTTTTCTGAGTTTAATGAAAAGCTAATAATTAAATAAACCATAAAATGTATTAATTAAAATCACTTTAAAATAATAAAAAATAAATTAATGTTTGAAAGAAAAAAACCATCCCAAAAACAGGTTTAAATGACTTACTGAGTGATAATTCAAATAATAATAATGAATGTGTTTGTCAAGAGTTGGATTTGATATGCAGTTGCTAAAATACTCCTCAAAAGTGAAATTATTTCTTTAAATCCAGGCATCAAATGTTTTGAAGCCTCTCAATTTTCCATATAATTACTGCCACCTGACTAGTGGGTGGTTTATGTGTGCAATTTCACAAAACTAGAAGACTTTGTGAATGTATATAAACAATATGCTTTTTTTTTTTTTAGAAAGGAAAATGTAAAACATGAAAAAGAATCAAGGAGAATCAATAAATTATGAATAATATAGTACCATTGTGTGAATAATATGTAATCATGTAATGAATAAAGTAACTGTAGTCTGATTACGAGTATTTTGAAATGTAATATAATCTAATTACAACCACTTAATTTTTGGAATCTAATTACGTAATCCAGATTACATGTAATCAGTAACTACTCAGCACTGCTGTATTAATCATATGATATAATGCTTCTGTATACACAAAAAAAAAATAATAATTTGTAGTGGGAACAGAGGACCACTTAAAAGGACAAGTCACCCCCATGTCGTTCCAAACATTACTTTTTTTTTTTTACATGGAACCCAGATGAAGATATTTTGAGGAAACATTCAAATCTCACTTCAACATATTCAAACTTGCCATCACACTAGGTCAGACATCAGTAACTGTTCTTTTCTTACTACTAAATAAGTTGGCTATCAGTGTTCTTCAAATTCTTTTCCTTTTGTTTTCCACAGGAGAAAGTAATTAAACAGGTTTGGAACGGTGAGTAAATGATTGTGAGGTTAATGATTCATGTAAAACTTAATAAGTAAAACCTAAAATGTAAATGTGAATTATATAAATGACAGAGAGGTACATACACCACCCTTGTGGGCCTGATCAACAAGTGCAGTGAAATCTTCCACCCTGCCCTCAGTGTCTGGATACTGGAAGAGCACACCGCTAACATCCTTCCCACTGAAGTCCATCTCATGAGGAAGCTTGAGAACGGTCTTCACACCAATGTAACTAAAGGATACAAACATTTAATCAGTCGCGATAGATAGATGGAGAGATTGATAGAGAGATAGATAGAGAGAGACTATCTCCAGAGTGTCAGAGGTATAGTGAGCACAGACTAGCTATTGAGACCGGCAGACACAGGAGGCTGAAGCTGGTTACCCAGAGAGCAAAGGGTGTGTGCTCACTGTAGGACAGGAGAGATAATTCAGATCAATAAGAGAGACATCTGTGTGGATGTGCCACAGCCTGAGAGACAGCAGAGACTGTGGTATCAAATGTTCACACACGTTATAACTTACACTTAAATAAAGTGTGTTATAATATTTTCTTCTAATATTTTTTATTATTTTTATTTTACGTACATATATTTCAAGCTTTGGCAATATTGTATTATTTACGGTCATGCCAATAAAGCAATTTTGAATTGAACAGGGAGAGACAGAGATAAGTAGACAGACAGATATATAATGTTTTATTCTATAAAATGGTGAACTTCCTTACTTGGCTCTGGTTTGCACAACTGCAATAGTCTGAGGATGGCAGCGTGGGTCAATGTAGAACGTTCTTCTTTTGTTTTGCCTTTGAAAAGGAAAAGGTGAGTGTTAATTATCTCTCCCAGCCCTGGGGATTCACCGTCCTGCACGCCAAAGAACTGAATGTGCTTGTTCAAGTGTTGGCTAATAGGCTAAACTCCTCCTTGATAAAACAGCATTTTGTTCTTCACAGGTGTTTCCAGCAGTTAGTGCACTAACCTGTTGCAGAGCTGCATGGCCTCTGCAGCGGCAGTACCTTCATCCAGCAATGATGCATTGGCTACTGCCATCCCCGTGATGTCACAGACCATAGTCTGATAATTGAGCAAGCTTTCCAGACGACCCTGAGAGACCTCAGGCTGGTACGGTGTGTACTGAGTAACCCTTTAGAAAACACAAACACTCACTAAAACGCTAACCAAAGACCTTCAGCTTGAGTCACAAGATTTATCTGATGCTACTCATTAATGCAATAAAAATCAGCAAAATGCAATTTGCTTTGTGCCTAGAACTGTATGGACCATGAGAAACTAATAAACAAAGTGTTCTAGCTCGTGGCTGTAAATTTTAAGTCCAATTAGTGAAACAAAGGGTTGATGTGTGTCAAAATAGATTCCTTAGTCCACTTTTTGGCTTTGCTCCACCAGAAGGTGAAAAATGTGAAAAATGCTTCAAAAAAAAAAGAAGAAGAAAAAAGCATGAGAAGAAAAACAACATACATACCATCCCGAATTCTCAAGCAGGTTTCTTTGTATGACCTGTGGGACGGAGCAGTTATAATAGCCCATTCCAATATAGGACCTCCACATCTTGTTCTTCGATGCAATCTTTTGGAGCGAGTCAAGAATTTCATTCTCACCTGTGGTGATCAAGTATAAAGATAAGAACGATTTGGATATCTGAGATTACTGATCAAAACAAACTATGTGTAAAACTCCCTAGATTAATTAAACAGTGCTCGCATACCTTGAGCATGTAGCAGTTGCTTTTATCATGAGTAGTCAATATAGTCATGAAAGAATTGGATTGATTTGACTAAAAAAAAGATCATCATGGCCTGGTTTCACAGACAGGGCTTAGATTAAGCCAGGATTAGGCCTTAGTTCAATTATGACATTTAAGTAACTTTTATAAACATGCCGTAAAAAAAAAAAAGCATTACTGGTGTGCATCTTGAGACATAACAAATGGCACTGACATCTCTTAAAGGCTTAGTTCACCCAAAAATGAAAATTATGTCATTAATTACTTGTCGTTCCAAACCCGTAAAACCTTTGTTCATCTTTGGAACACAAATTAAGATTTTCTTTGATGAAATCCGATAAAGGTGATGATACAAGGGGCAACTTTTTGAGAAATGTTGCCGGGCAATATTGCCGAGCAACGTTGCTTGGGCACTTTCACATTGAGAATGAGCAACAAATTTCTATCTGGATGCTTTAGAGCGGTCGTGGGCAATTTTTTGAGATCCTCCAGTCAGAACGCTAGTAGCGGATTACATGACCGGCTTGGAGATTTCAGAAAAAATTCAAACAAGATGGCGGCCTCTCAGCAGCAGTGGAGCGAAGAAAAGGAGAGTGAACTTATATCTTTTTACGCTGGTAAGTTGTCATGTGTCAACCCAAAGCAGGGAATTAACCTCATTTAAAGCTTAAAATACCACCAGGTGTCCAATTTAATGTGCGTAAGCTGTAAATAGCCATTGAATGTTTTCAGTTAAATACTAAAAAGATGCAGTCTGTGTAACATCTGTAGCGCCGTAAGCTGTAGGGCGAATGGCACATGAAAGTGTCTTTTGACACAATCGACGTGGGTTCGAATCCGCCTTTTGCCAAACTCGCTCTTCTCCCTTTTCCCATCACAAATCATATCGGAAAGAAAATATTTGAAAAGTTGAAATAAAGTGCCTAACAATTGATTATAATAAAGTATTTATTGGGTTGGCAATAGATTTGCTCCTCTCTGATTAGGGCAACGGACAGTTGGCAGTAACCAATTAGTTGCCCTGTGTCTCACCAGGTTGCCCAATGACGGCAACATTGCCCAGCATCATTGCTCAAAACGTTGCCCCGTGTATCATCACCTTAGAGGTTTCTGAACCACACATAGGCAGCAATGCATTGCACATTTCACAGCCCAGAAAGGTAGTAAAGACATCGTTATTGAATAAAGAAATTGTTGAATAAAGTCATTAATTTTGTTTGTTTTTTGCGCACAAGTATTCTTGTCAATTCGTAACATTAAGGTTGAACCACTGTAGTCACGTTGACAATTTTAACAATGTCTTTACTAACTTTCAGAAAACAAAAATATCTTTCTTTGTGTTCCAAAGGTCTTACGGGTATGGAACGACATGAGGGTGAGTAATTAATGACAGAAATGTCATCATTTGGGTGAACTAACCCTTTAAGATATTTAAGTGCAAGTTTCTTTCAGTTAAGACAGCTCAAACATGCGTTTTAGTCTGGGACTAGGCCTAAGCCTCGTCTGTGAAACCTGGGGTAGGTCTTTTATATTTAAGCTCCTTCCTTAAACAAAAACACCCTTATGGTTTGTGTTGCATCAAATTGAAATCAGCTTAAATTTTACAAGTGACTGTGCCTCAATATTTTTAGGAAGCTTCTCACATGACTCATATAATAAGTACTAAACAACTGCCTTCACACATAGTGGCAAATACACCTGGTATTTACATGGTATGACCTACTTTGTCCTGATGAATAATACAAGAGCACATGATCCCACTGATTAATAAATGCACTAAGTGTTTTTGCAATTTATAATTTAGTAGCAAAAAGGTAAATAAAGGGCACATTTAGGACATTTCCTGATGGCTAGGTAGCCAAGTTTAATGTCTGTAGTTCGAGGGCACTGGAGCAGGTTCATACAGAGACTTGCAAATTCCCGAGGCATTGTGTTGCAGCTTAGCAACGCAGCAACTGAGCAGGGCAAAGATAATGCTCTAGTAAAAACAGCTAGAGAGAAATACACATTACTGACCCACCCCCCAACACTAACATGTCTGCAGGACGTTCATTTAATTTTACACTGAATATTTGTGTGACAACGAAGCAGGCAGCTGTTTGATGTTAAATATAGTGTTTGTCAGTGTAAAATTTGCTTTAAAACAATAAATAAAAAAATATATGAATAAAAACTGCAAAAGGGAAAGTTTAGAGAGCCAAAGCAGTGCATTCTTGTTGAGCAGTGAATTTGCAGACCAAGCTCTGTGCAGCTGAACCAGCAGAATCCAGTATAGCCCCCCCATCAGCTTCAGCATGGCTTACTTCATTAAAGACACACACAAGCAGAGGAGAAAACTGGCTCCTGCCATATGTCAAACCTCATAGTAACTATAATAAATTATGTATAGTTTTTAAAACCCTAATTTTGTCATTCATAATGATTTGGGGAGGGGGGGAACAGTCTAGTGAGTGGTGTTATGTTTGCATAAATATACTGCTCTTCAAATAGATACTTTTTTACATCTGCCTATTTGTCTTAACATAAAAATAAATTGTGATTTTACATTTTAATATTAGTATTGTCTGCAGAAATTAAAATTAAAACGTGTTATTTACACTCCGGTGTATTGTTTGTGTGTGTAAATCGTCGATTTTTATAGTAAATGTATTTGAAATAATTATCAGACGATATGATTGCCAATACATCTCAAAGTTCTGCCTGCTATTCGTCGTTATTGCCATTAAATTGTCAATTGTTACACAAAGTTATATGTTGAGCGGTGCACGCGTGATGTAATGCTACTGCTAACCAGATCAAACTGGCCGTGTGACGCTGAACTTTACACTCTAATTGTCATCCTATTGGCATCGGCTGAGGGCGTCAGGAGATTGGTGCTGCTCGCCGGGCTCCGCAAAAACAACTCCAAATATGTTCAAAGGAAGACTTAACGGTGAAAAACACTCCAGTAAGGTCTATTGGCACACAAAGAGCGTGTAACCTACATTCCTCGCTCAGATAGACTCCTTTGTTAGAGTCTGGTCCGTTAGAAAACCCTAATTCGAAATATTTCGAAATAAAAATATAGGCTATATTTGATAGAAAGGCTTAATGGAATGAATAATTCCGCTGCACTAAAATCTGACGCCACACATAGTTTTTAAATATCGCTTAAATGAAATGTAACCTCGCGGTTTGCCTCACAGACAGTCAATGCAAATATATGATGAATTCACAACAACAAACGACACGTGTTTCCTCTGTCTGCAGCTGCTGAGAGGAGTAAAGAGCAACTTACACACAGGATCGTCCATTTTCAAACTTCTTCCCAGGCGGATGGATGCGGGAATTGTGTTTTCTATAAGCTGAGCGACTGACTGAAATCAAAATCAAAATGTAAACTAACAGTTATTGATTTGTTCAGAATTATTATCAACAAAAACCGCGAAAATTGTTGCACATTACAAAGTTTAAGATGCGAGTAAAATGCTGACATAAAGCGATTAAATAGGCTAGCAATCAAGTATATAAGTTAAAATATGCTGTTTGAGTTCGAATAAATTAGTCTTACCTCAAGTCCAAGAGTATTGAGCATCTCTCTTTTCTCTTTGTCACCCGGTCCAATGTGTCTTTCAGAGAAATCATCGTGTCTCGGCAGAATTCTTTCAATCTTTCTGGACCACAAAACTTGTGAAGTTCCCATACAGCGCACATTTGCAGACACATCTGCGGTTAAACCTTGAAGTTTCTTAAAAACATCCCCTTTGCTGCTGATATTCCTATACGGCACGCGAGCGTTCATCGACCTGCTGATGACAACACGCCAGGATTTAGCGCAGCTCTGCATGTTCTTTGCTTGAGATTGACGAAAATTATACACGATAATCTTTCAGCCAGCCTCCACGCCGTGTAACCCACTAAATGTCTGTGAAATTCCTTAAAAGTGTCTATTTTATACGCCGCCTCGTTGCACAAGGAGCAGCCAATCGATAAGGGAACTCTCTCTGACGCAGGGACAAGCCCCGCGCGTTCAGGCTCCGCCGTAACTTTCGAATTTGCCGTGGCAGTTTATGAAGCGCTTTATCTTCATTACTCATACAACTGGTATCTGCTCGTTACATCCTTTCTATGTCTTTACATGTTTTGTAGTTAAGTTTCTAACGCCCAAAAGCATGAGAAAATTGTCGAGCAATCTGAATGCAGTAGATAGAAGCTGTAGGACAGTGAAGAGCTCCTAAGGGGTTCCTCATTCTCCACACCTGGGGAATGCTCTGCAGGTCCTTTAAAAAGAGGGAACTTTTAAGTCCGTTCAATCAACCCACCCACCCATCTATCCATCCGTCCGTCCGTCCGTCTGTCTGTCTATCCATCTGTATGATAGTAGCTATATCCAGCCATCCAACCAACCAACCATCTATCCGTCCATCTGTCTGTCTGTTTGATAGTATATCCATCTATCCATCTGTCTGTCTGTCTATCCATCCATCCGTCTGTCTGTCTGTCTGTCTGTCTGTCTGTCTGTCTGTATGATAGTGTATCCATCTATCCATCTGTCTGTCTGTTTGATAGTATATCCATCTATCCATCTGTCTGTCTGTCTATCCATCCATCCGTCTGTCTGTCTGTCTGTCTGTATGATAGTGTATCCATCTATCCATCTGTCTGTCTATCCATCCGTCTGTCTGTATGATAGTATATCCATCTATCCATCTGTCTGTCTATCCATCCATCTGTCTGTCTGTATGATAGTATATCCATCTATCCATCTGTCTGTCTATCCATCCGTCTGTCTGCCTGTATGATAGTATATCCATCTATCCATCTGTCTGTCTATCCATCCGTCTGGCTGCCTGTATGATAGTATATCTATCCATCCATCTGTCTGTCTATCCATCCGTCTGTCTGTCTGTATGATAGTATATCCATCTATCCATCTGTCTGTCTATCCATCCGTCTGGCTGCCTGTATGATAGTATATCCATCTATCCATCTGTCTGTCTGTATGATAGTATATCCATCCATCTATCTGTCTGTCTATCCATCCGTCTGTCTGCCTGTATGATAGAATATCCATCCTTCCGTCTGTCTGTCTGTATGATAGTATATCCATCTATCCGTCTGTCTGCTTGTATGATAGTATATCCATCTGTCCATCTGTCTGTCTATCCATCCGTCTGTCTGTCTGTATGATAGTATATCCATCTATCCATCTGTCTGTCTGTCTATCCATCCGTCTGTCTGTCTGTATGATAGTATATCCATCTATCCATCTGTCTGTCTATCCATCCGTCTGTCTGTATGATAGTATATCCATCTATCCATCTGTCTGTCTATCCATCCATCCGTCTGTCTGTCTGTATGATAGTATATCCATCTATCCATCTGTCTGTCCATCCATCCGTCTGTCTGCCTGTATGATAGTATATCCATCTGTCTGTCTGTCTGTATGATAGTATATCCATCTATCCATCTGTCTGTCTATCCATTCGTCTGTCTGTATGATAGACAGACAGATGGACAGATGGATATACTATCCATCCGTCTGTCTGCCTGTATGATAGTATATCCATCCATCTGTCTGTCTATCCATCCGTCTGTCTGCCTGTATGATAGTATATCCATCCATTTATCTGTCTGTCTGTATGATAGTATATCCATCCATCTATCTGTCTGTCTATCCATCCGTCTGTCTGCCTGTATGATAGTATATCCATCCATCTATCTGTCTGTCTGTATGATAGTATATCCATCCATCCATCTGTCTGTCTATCCATCTTTATGATAGTATATCTGAAGAGTTCCATTGCAAAAACCTCTAAGTGCCATCTGAAATGTTCTTCTAAAACGAACATTTTTATCAGGCTCCTATGTTTATGTTCAATTATTTCACTTTAAAGGCAATGAAAATGACTTATTGATTGCTATTAAAGTGACATTACTGAACCTGAACATAGGAGCCTGGTAAAAATGCTCATTTTAGAGGAAAATTCCAGATGACACTTAAAGTCTTCATCTATTCATCCATCTGTCTGTCTATCAATCTGTCTGTCTATCTATCCATCTATCTGTCTGTATGATAGTATATCCATCCATCCGTCTGTCTATCTGTCTCTCTGTATGATAGTATATCCATCTATCCATCCATTTGTCTGTCTATCCATCTGTCTGTCTGTCTGTATGATAGTATATCCATCCGTCTATCCATCAGTCTGTCTGTCTGTATGATAGTAAATCCATCTATCCATCCATCTGTCTGTCTGTCTATCCATCTGTCTGTCTGTATGATAGTATATCCATCCATCCATCTGTCTGTCTGTATGATAGTATATCCATCCATCCGTCTGACTGTCTGTATGATAGTATATCCATCTTTCCATCAATCTGTCTGTCTATCCATCTGTCTGTCTGTATGATAGTATATCCATCCATCCATCTGTCTGTCTATCCATCCGTCCGTCTGTCTGTCTGTATGATAGTATATCCATCTATCAATCTGTCTGTCTATCCATCCATCTGTCTGTCTGTATGATAGTATATCCATCTATCCATCCATCTGTCTATCCATCTGTCTGTCTGTATGATAGTATATCCATCCATCCATCCATCTGTCTGTCTATCTATCCATCTGTCTGTCTGTATGATAGTATATCCATCCATCTGTCTGTCTATCCATCTGTCTGTCTGTATGATAGTCTATCCATCCATCCATCCGTCTGTCTGTATGATAGTATATCCATCTATCCATCCATCTGTCTGTCTATCTATCCATCTGTCTGTCAGTATGATAGTATATCTATCTATCCATCCATGGATCCAACCAACCAACTATCCATCCATCCAACCATCTATCCATCCATCCATACATCCATCCAACCAACCATCTATCCATCTATCAGTATGATAGTATATCCATCCAGCCATCCATCCATCTGTCTGTCTATCCATCCATCTGTCTGTCTGTATGATAGTATATCCATCCATCCATCCATCCATCCATCTGTCTGTCTATCCATCCGTCTGTCTCTCTGTATGATAGTATATCCATCCATCTGTCTGTATGATAGTATATCCATCTATCTATCTATCCATCCATCCATCCATCCATCCATCCATCCATCCGTCTGTCTGTCTGTATGATAGTATATCCATCTATCTATCCATCCATCCATCTGTCTGTCTATCCATCCGTCTGTCTGTATGATAGTATATCCATCTATCCATCCGTCTGTCTGTATGATAGTATACCCATCCATCCCTCCATCCATCCATCTGTCTGTCTGTATGATAGTATATCCATCCATCTGTCTGTCTATCCATCTGTCTGTCTGTATGATAGTATATCCATCCATCCATCCGTCTGTCTGTATGATAGTATATCCATCTATCCATCCATCTGTCTATCTATCCATCTGTCTGTCAGTATGATAGTATATCCATCTATCCATCCATGCATCCAACCAACCAACCATCTATCCATCTGTCTGTCTATCTATCCATCTATCAGTATGATAGTATATCCATCCAGCCATCCATCCATCTGTCTGTCTATCCATCCATCTGTCCCAACTGTATGATAGTATATCCATCCATCCGTCTATCTGTCTGTCTATCCATCTGTCTGTCTGTATGATAGTATATCCATCCATCCATCCATGCATCCAACCAACCATCTATCCATCTGTCTGTCTATCTATCCATCTGTATGATAGTATATCCATCCATCCATCCATCTGTCTGTCTATCCATTTATATTACAGTATTTCCATCCATCCATCCATCCATCCATCCATCCATCCATCCATCCATTTGTCTATCTGTCTGTCTATCCATTTGTCTGTCTGTCTATCCATCCATCTGTCTGCATGATAGTATATCTATCTATCTATCATGTGTTGTATGTAAAAAGCGTTTTCTTGTCCTGTATGAGAGAATTGTTTACTCATAACTTGGTTGGCACTCTGTCAGATTCCATTTAGAAAATAAGTACACACCATATGACGGACTGAATGTCTGTCTATCTATGCACGCCTGGAATCCAGAAAGCTCAAATAAAAGATAAGCCAGCCATACATATTTATCACATCTCCTTTATTCACACACACCACTTGAGGAGTTACCACAAATCTGGCCTGGTGATGGATCTCATTTGGATATTTTGTGGTGGAAGCCTACAGTTGTTTTACCAGTTTGTGAACATACCATTTGCATTTTTGTTTTGTTGTTTAGCCAGACAAGGACATCTCTCAATAATCAACAGGTACAGTATAACAACATGATCCATGCTGTTACACATGTTTTTTGATAAATGCATTGTCCTTTCTCAGAATGTTTAGGTCACTTGTGAAATGAAAATTCATCTCCTACTGTAAGGTATATCTATCTGACTTTGGGAGGATTCATCCTCGCCATTGTAACAATGGGTCCATACAGCTTATTGCTGTTCTTCAGTGCCGTCCTTCTTCTCCTGCTGATTCACTATCTACACCCAATGCATATTCATCAGTGGACGCTGGGACTGCAGATGTGTTGGCAAACCTGCTGGCATTTGTACATCCAGTACCAGTTATACTGGCTTCAAGAAACACCAGACTCTAGGTATTTCTCCAAAAGTATACTGTATGAAAACATCCAGTTTTGTCCAACTTTGAGATCTTGTTGTATTCCTAACAGGCTTTTACTGGCCATATCCGCTCTCATGTTGATGACCCAGAGGGTTTCTTCTCTGTCACTTGATCTGCAGGAAGGAACACTCACTAGTCAGTTTCAAAACAAAAGTCAGGATCAATCTGTCCTCATTTCATTTCTAAGCTACTCACTTTATTTTCCTGCCCTTCTCGGAGGACCACTTTGCAGTTTCAAAACATTTGTGGAGTCTGTTAGGCAAATGAGTGTAACTCCACCTTTTGCTTCATATTTAGGGAATCTTACTTTAAAGATATTGCAAGTTGTAGTTTTGGTGTGGATTAAATATCCTCTCAAGGAACTCTTAACATCACTCTTAACATTTAGAAACAGCACTTACGTTTGTCAAGATATATTATGGATCTGGATCCTGTCGCTGCTACTTAAGATGAACTATTATGCGCACTGGAAGATCAGTGAGTGTGTTAACAGTGCTGCAGGAATAGGTCTCCATGGTTATGGTCACAGTGGAAAAACATCATGGGATGGGCTTTCTGATGGCAGTCCATGGGTGACTGAAGTGTCGAGTCGTCCTTCGGTTTTTGCTCGCCAGTGGAACAGAACCACGGCAGCGTGGCTTCGAAGAATGGTATTCAAAAGGTCCAACAAATCTCCATTGTTCGTGACATTTGGGTTCTCAGCGTGGTGGCATGGCCTTCATCCAGGACAGATTTTTGGCTTTCTCATCTGGGCCTTCACTGTGCAGGGGGACTACAAGCTACATCACTTCTTGCATCCAAAGCTTACCTCCCTGTGGAGGAAACGGCTGTACATGTGTCTAAACTGGGCCTTTACTCAACTGACCATTTCATGTGTTGTTGTCTATGTGGAACTTCAGAGTTTAGCATCAGTGAAACTGCTCTGGTCTTCATATATCACTGTGTTTCCACTACTGAGTGTTCTGATTAATTTAATCCTATGAGAAACTCAGAGTACCATTGTAAATTAAATGTCATCAAATATCTCATAATATATGGTAAACACAGAAGCTTATCCAAGCTTGCTTGACCAGCCAAACTCATCGGTACTCATACCTCAGGAAAGTATTTGAGCTTTCATTTACCATATTTGTTGTTCTGCCTACATGTGTATGTGCGTTGATTTTTGTTCATGTGTGAATAAAAGCTTATTAAATCTGTTCATCAAATAAAGTGATCATGTTTCTTAAGAAGACTTGGATTAAAATGCTCGATTCATATGGATTACTTTAACAATGTCTTTCTGAACTTTTTGATGGGTGAAAGTTTTGTTTGTGTGAGCTCAAATGGACAAAAACGATGAGAGAATATTATAATCATATCAGGTTTGTAACGACAAGAGGGTGAGTAAATTATAAGTCTTTTCATATTTGGGTGAACTATCCCTTTAGTCTACTCCTAACATCTACTAGCCTAATAAAGCATGTTAAATATGTTTGTCAGCTATAGGGAGGTATGTTTTGAGAGCTCAACTTCCACATTTTACATTATGGATAAATTATTTTCTTCACTCTGTACATTTTCGTATTACAGATAGGATATTAATTAAAGGGATACTTCACCAAAAATAAACATTCTCTTTTTATGTACTCACGTTGTCATGTCCAAACCCGTTTAATTTTAATTCAGTTTTTTCTTTTTGAGCTTGACATCCCCTGGTCAGTTTAATTTCACAACATATTATGAATATATTCTTCATTTTCCATACCCTGTCCAAAATCTCCTTTTGTGTTCAGTAGGAAGAACCAACGTCATACAGACGACGTGAGGGTGAGTAAATGACAGAATTTTCATTATTTTTTTTACTCACACACAAAAACTTACAAAAAATACACTCATTAGTCAGAAACGTGTACAAAAACAGTGAAAATATATATTTTTATTGTATGTAACAAGATCAACACTACATATCCACAGTTGGCAGTGTACAACACATGCTTCTCTTACTGTGGTCATACTGCCACCTGGTGATGGGACAGAGAGATGATCTCTCAATATACATTCATTGCTTACACTGCTGATGGGATGTGATCCCATCATCCAAGCTAATGGGATGTGATCACTGGTCTCACAAACGATCTTGGACATAATTGAAAATAAGTGAAAACATTTTTTGGGTAAATTTATTCTAAACAAAACCTTTTTCTAATCTGTGTGTCTTTATAAATTATACATCTGTGTCGTTGTTTAGCTACAATTTGGCGGTGCTCACTAGACACAGTCCACTTTCTCATTTCAAAAAATATTAAAAATGCATTGTATGAAGGCAAATGTCAAAAGAGATATTCAAATGCCCCTGAATATAAAAACAATAAGTGGCTGTCAACAGCATAATTCTTCATAAAACTTAAAGGCTGAATGAATGACATACAGCTCACACAACTCTGCTGTACAGAAATAAATCTGATTGGATTAACCTAAATTATTATTATTATTTTACAACTCAAAGGGAACATCAGGATAAATACCATAGTGTTCCCTGATTGTCACTTGCAATTACGGAAAAAAGCAAGTCTTGTCATCACAACAAAATTCAAACACTGTACATAAAACAAATCCATTTCTGTAAACGAAGACATTACTTGCTCAATAAACCCAATTAACACTGCCACCAGTGTTTTTCTCTATGTATCTTTGGTAAGAAAATGTGCATTTGGGGAAGTACCAAAAGACCAAAAAATATACATCAAAGACATACTATTTGATATGTCGTGATCAGCGAGTAATGCATTACAATATTGCATTACTCCCTAAAAAGTAATTAATCGCTTTACTTAGTTACTTTTTATGGAAAGAAATGTTGCGCACTACTTTTCCTCACCTGGGCTTGCTTGTTTGTTTTTTAATAATAACAACAACAAAAAAGTTCTATTTTTGCCAAATGTAAAGGTCCTTTCACACTGTAAGTGAAAAGAATAAGCCTCAGGCCAAAGGCAATGCAAATTCACACATGTACAGTTGTCATCAATAAACGGAAAAACAAAGTAACTTGCGTTACTTATTTGAAAAAGTAACTCAGATATTTTGTTGTAAATGTAACAGTAATGTATTATTTTACTTGTTAACAAAGTAATCTGATCACGTAACTCAAGTTACTTGTAACCCCCAACACTGGTCATGATGTAAACAGTCTACAGTGTGTTTTCATAAACCTGAACACGATTCTGCTGCCTTAGAGGAACATTAGTTCAGTGCACTTTTTTTGGCTGGCAGTTGTTATTTTGAGGTTAAAGGTGGCACATTCTTTATAAAACTTATTTTCCAGCTTTGCCCATTTAAGCAGATTTCAACATTACTAAGGCATCTTTGTAATTCCAAAGTTCTGTGTGTGTGTATACAGTACACACATAATTTACATCATATATTCAGAGACAGGAACTTCCCTGCAGTTTGGTATTATACAATGAAACAAAGCATAAAAGACAATAAAATATAAGACACAGTCCACTTTCTCAACAACTGCTCAAAACCATGTATTATTTTGTTGCATAAATCTTTGTGGCTTTCTGAAATAATACAGTGGGCCCAAAAAGTATTCGGACACTTATGAATGTAATTGCAACATTTCCCATATTCATTTAAATTATTAAACTAAAACTAAAAACTAAGTAGAAAATAATGTGGAAAAAAACTAATAAAAATTACAGAACCACACAAAATGACTAAAAATTAAAACAAAAATGAGATATAAAAATAAAATCTAATTCAAAATATTAACAAAAACTATAATACTACATAAATTAAACTAAAATAACACTTTTAAGAGTATGAAACTAAGTGATATTTATTTTAAATACAATACAAGTACACTTTTAAAGCAAAACATTTCAGAGAAAGAAGTTTGTTATATTTTAAATAAAACAACATAAGCCATTCAAAAATCACATTGAGGCAAGTAAGTAATAGAAATGAAAAGGTCATTTGTTTGCAGATGCCACTTTACTTTTTGGAGCCACTGTATGTAGCGTAAATGCATATATAATTTGTAATTTCACATATTACTTGCCATGTACGCACACAAACAGAGAGATCATAATATTTATATTGCTTTCAGATACTGTAAAATCATCTCTCACTGAATGCTTGTTCTGTACATGATGAAATAAGCAGCCTTATCTGCACTCAATGCTTCTTTAATTATTTCTAAGGGCAGAAACAGGCTCTGAATGGCAAGTGTCTCAGTCGTTGTCATTGTACGTGAACAATTACTGGCTTTAAACATGGCAATGAAGCCACAGTCTTAAACTGATATCTCTCTGCCTGGAAGATATGGGGTGAGAGGTTGAAATAATAAAAAGCCCACAGCTTTTTTGAAAGGTAAAAACATTAATAAAATATGGCTTTAAATAGATACAAGTTTATATAACAAAAGTAAAACACTGGTAAATTATCATCAGTGGGTTTTAAACATCTGCACTGTCCGCTTTATGTATTGGATGATCTGTAGTCTCGGTAAATGAATCTGGTAGATTGAGTTTTTTCTTCTCCACCATCCTGTCAACAAGCACCACAAAAACCCCAGAAAAGACAAGGCAGATGCCAGAAAAGTAGAAAGCAGCACTGAAGTCATGAGTCCAGTCCACCAGCCAGCCTGTGACACAGATACACAAAAGAAACATGAGACAGGTGAACAAAAAGCATATGGGACATAGACAAACCCTGCTGTTAGCGGTGTCTGTATCCTGCCTACTAAAGCACCATAATGAAAACATACTCAAACCTTTTTCTACAGTGCAAAAGATGTTTTAAAAAACTAGGCTGAAAAACATCCTTGTTTTCACTTTCGCAACATTAGATCCTTTATGACATAATAGAGATTAATGACCGTCAACACATGCACACCTGGATTTACATCATTACCTACTTGGCCTGGCTCGCTATGGTGTAGTAATAGACCTTAAGCGAGGCTTTGAGGGATACACTTGTTTTCAATGGCATCCGCTGTAAAAAGCTGTATTAAAGCTCCTAGATCACTTATAATTTTCCACAGCTCGTTGTCTGGAGTTTTTGGTCTACTGAAATTTCTTAGAAAGATATAATAAAGTCTATAGTGAGGAAACAGGAGAGGTACTATTATTACACTTAATTTACTAATTTAACTTTAATGTTTTTGGTTTAAAAAGATTATGCAGCAAAACTTGCAAACAGACTTGCGTTCACGTTTTATCAAATGTCTAAAATGTATCTATAAATAATGCAAAATTAAGATTTGCATAAAAAGCACAGTATGTCTATCTCTGTTAAACAGTCAAATGATGAAAACAGTCAAATGATGAAAACGTGAAAGAGGGCCACAATTTAACTATTATTATTCACATAAATCTTAAAAATGACCACTTGAGACCAACTTAAATATGATATTTTACTAATATGATTCATGCAGAATGCAGATAATAGAGGTATAAATACTTGCTCTGACATTGATGCTAATTTTTACTACATTCATCATGAAATTTGCCCACGATTTGATTTAATTCAGATTATTAGATTATTACATTTGTGCATTTAGCATGCACTTTTATGCAAAGCCTATTCATAACCTTCTTTAGTTCTCCTGTATGCCTTTCTATGGTCTCGTTCACACAGAATACACGGGCAGTGGAATGGGGACGCGTTTAAAAAAAAAGTTGAACTGATTTGAACTTGTGCACCACATTTTTAGAACATAGTGTCATGTGCAAGATGCTGCAAAAGACACAAGCGCAACGGTCATACACGTCCATCTAGCACTTGTTTACATACAAAAACAATAGAAAAGTAGCGCATTGGAATTGAAAAATGTGTTCTGTGTGAATGGCCCCTTAATCTTCTTTTATGTTCCACAGAAGAATGAATGTCAAACAGGCTTTGAAAGACATGAGTGTGATTAAATGATGACAGAATCTTCATTTTTTTGTGAGATAAATCCTTTTAAAGACTAATGTTGTTGAAACGTCTAAACAGAAACTTCCTGAGAAGTTAAAGACAAGCACTGACCTGCAGCAGGTAGACCCACAAATCCTCCAGAGCTCCGGAACAACATGAAGAGCCCTAGACCGCTATCAAACCCGTCCAGTCCAACAATATCCACGATACTAGTCACATGGATGGCCACCACGCAGCCGAACAGAAAGCCATAGAACGAGGAGAAGACCAGGATGGTCCAGTAGCTCTGTGCAATGGGCAGCAGAAGTAGCACCACCCCCAGCACAGTGACCACCATGGTCAGCAGCTGCAGGTTTCTCACGAGCCGCAGGTTAGCCAGCCATCCGCATGCCAGTCTGCCCAACAGGTCTGCCAATGCCAGCACTGACAGAACGGAGGTGGCCCAATACTGCCCCATGCCCAAACTATTGGCATACGGCACCAGAAACAAAGGTGGGATGAAGAAACCTGCTGCAGCCAAGATGGCAAACATTATATATAGCAGCAGCTCAGGCTTCTGAATGAGACGCCATTGGAAAGTGCCTTTTTTTGATGTCCTGCTTTCATCTTTTGAGTCCAGCACAGGTTTGCCTTGGATAGAGGTTTGTGCAGATTGAAGGGGCCTCATCAGAGCACCACACACACACAGATTCAGCTGAAGACCGCCGATGATGAGTAGAGACCCCTGCCAAGAATAGCTGTCGATAAGCCACTGGAAAAATGGGCTGAACCCCATGGCAAAGACACACTCTCCAGAACTAGCAATAGAATAGGCAATGGGGCGCCAGCGTTTGAAGTAATGGCTGACCATGCTGTTAGCTGGTATCCAAGAAAATGAGACTCCAAGACCTAGAACACACACACAAAAAAAATCTAAAGTTAAATCATCACTAGACAAATATGGAGGATAAAGAGGGTCACTTAAAAATGAAATTAAGGAATAAATTATTAATTTACAAATAAAAAAACAAACACATCAGTAGACAAATATTTTACCATTTAATTTAGTTAAATGTAAAAAAATACATTGATAAATGTTTAAATGCAAATTATTATTATTCATGTATGTAAA
>RJVU01049572.1:709822-728628 GCA_003731715.1 Anabarilius grahami
ATCCATCTCTGGAAAAAATTAAGAGACCACTCCAAGTTCAGAAATCAATGTTAAGTGGTCTCTTAATTTTTTCCAGAGCTGTATATATATATATATATATATTTTAAGTAAACATCAGCATTTATAATTGTCCATGCATCTAAAATTACTTATTTATACAAACATTTTCATGGATCGGAGATGTCAAATGTCTGCTAATTGTTATTAGCATTTCTGCACTATAAGTTTGCTTGATGTTTGTGGATAAATCGTATTCAAATTAAAATCCTGACTCAACTGTCGAGTTTTCATTAGTGTTGTATGTGTTCTGAGATCTGGTACCTCTGAGGGACAGCCCATAGGTTGGGGTAAACGGTTTCCTCTTTTCAAGAGCTCGATGAGATGATAGACTATTGTTTGTCCCTGCTTGTCACCTCCCATCATACTCAGGAAAACCTGAACACAACAAAATAGAGATTCTTATTTACCAGTAATTCCATGCAGTTTCGTTGGCAGGTTGTGATTTCATGTGTGATTTACATAGCCAAAGCAATTCAAAACAAGCAGCTGTTAAATGTTGCCCTTATTGCATGTGCAAGAATGTGGCATGTCCAGAAAACAAAACAAGAAATAACAAAAAACAGCTGTGATACTTACTGTAGGGGGGCTACAGAGCTTGTCGCTGTATGTAAAGAGTTCATACAGAACCACTCCAAAACTCCAGACGTCTGACGCTACCGAGAACTTACTCTCAGTAAGAGACTCGGGTGCATACCTGTTACAAACACATCTTTTACTCACTTTCATGTTGTTCTAAACCTCTATGACTTGTACAACGCCAGAGTGAAGAAACGGGCAGGTAACATCATCACAGACCCCTCTCACCCTGGACACAACCTGTTTGCACTTCTGCCCTCAGGCAGACGTTACAGATCTCTGTGCACCAGAACATCTAGGCATAAGAACAGTTTTTTCCCCAACGCTATCTCCAGCTTAAACAGCTAACATAGCAATTACCCGTTTTAGTATTCACTTTCAGTACTTGAGAGGGAGTAAAAATTAGTGTAAATATATATATATATATTCTATTCACCCTGCTGTATATACAATACAAATCTGTATGTCTTCTGTTCCAGATGTATATCACATTAGTATTATTATTTATTTTATTTTACTTATTTAAATGTTTCTGTTCTCATGTCATATGTATGTGTGTACCAAGAGCTTCTGTAGAAAACCACAACAAATTCCTTGTGTGTTTGTGCACACCTGGCGAATAAAGCACATTCTGATTCTGACTGACTTATGCAAATCTTTCTGCTGAACATCTTTTGTGTTCCAACGAAGCATGAAAGTCATACAGGTTTGAATGAAAATCAAACAAAATGAAACATACCAGAATATTGGACTCTCTCCAGGTTCTTTAACCTTGTAGTACTCTTTGTCCTGAGGTAAAACCTTGGTCAAGCCAAAGTCACCAATCTTAACCCTGAGCTCACTCTCCACTAGGATGTTTCGTGTGGCCAGGTCTCTGTGAATGTACCGCTTTGTCGCAAGGTATTCCATGCCCTGTAGAGATATAACAGCAGATGTGACTATTTCAAGAGATTTAACATTGTTATGGAATAAGATCATGTAAAACAGGGACAGACAAGAAAGAGACACGTTTGAAATGAAGAGAAAAAAGAAAGAAATAGGAGGCTCACAGAACAAAATTAGTAGAGACTAGTGCTGTCAAATGGATCTAAAATCTAAAATAATTGTTTGTGTTTTTATATATGTACATATTTATGTATGTATGTATGGTGCAAAAGTCTTAAGCAACCACCACTTCATGAGTCCCTTGTTTGTTCTGAGCAGTTAAACTGAACTCTGTTCTTCAGAAAAATCCTCCAGGTCCTGCAGATTCTTCAGTTTTCAAGCATCTTTTGCATATTTGAACCCTTTCTAGCAGTGACTATGATTTTGAGATCCATCTTTTCACACTGAGGACAACTGAGGGACTCAAACTCAACTATTAAAAAAGGTTCAAACATTCACTGATGCTCCAGAAGGAAACACGATGCATTAAGAGTTGGGGGGTGAAAACTTTTGAACAAGAAGTTAATGTGCAAGTTTTTGTTGTTGTTTTGTTTAAAGAACATATTTTTTTATTTAGTTCTGCCCTTTGGAAGCTACAAAAGATACTTACATGTTTCCCAGAAGACAAAAAAGTACAATTTATTCTGTTCATCCAATTCAAAAAGTTTACATCCCGACTCTTAATGCGTCGTGTTTCCTTTTGGAGCATCAGTGAATGTTTGGACCTTGTTTAATAGTTGAGTTTGAGTCCCTCAGTTGTCCTCAGTGTGAAAAGATGGATCTCAGAATCATACAGTCATTGCTGAAAAGGGTTCAAATATGCAAAAGATGCTGGAAAACCAAAGAATCTGCAGGACATGGAGGATTTTTCTGAAGAACAGAGCTCAGTTTAACTGCTCAGAACTAACAAGGGACAACCATCACAAAACAAAAAAAAACAGTCGTGGATCATCCAGGTAACCACACACAGTATTAAGAATCAAGGGTATTTAAACTTTTGAACTGGGTAATTTTTATAAATTCTGCTATTTTTTTATTTTTTATAAATTCTGCTATTCTATCTTTATGTAAACAACTGTTATGTGAAATAGTTTATTAAGGACAGTACTAAATAAAAAATAACATGCAATTTTCATGATCCTTCTTATTTTGTTAAAATGATTAACATTTTTGCAGATTCTGCAAGGGGTATGTAAACTTTTGACCTCAACTGTACACTATTTGTATATACACACTATTTGTGTGTGTGTGTGTGTATATGTATATATACAAACACATTATATACATTTACAAACTTTTATGTTAGATGCGATTTATCGATTTGACAGTACTAGTAGAGACGCATGATAATATTGCCATGAGACAGTGGTTCTCAACCTTTTTGACTCCAAGGCTCCCCATTGTCCACAACAATATACAAAGGCCCCATGACTTTTGTAGTTGTCTGTGATTTACTGGATAAGGACTAAAAATATTTTAACTTTTTTATTTCATATTTTAAATATTTTAATTTCTACCAATTTCTATTTCAGAGCAGGGTTTCCCGAACTCTGGCCCTCGATATCCACTTTCCTGCAGAGTTTAGCTCCAGCCCTAATCAAACACACCTGAACAAGCTAATCAAGGTCTAATCACGTCCTACTAGAAAGCTAGAATCAGGGTTGGAGCTAAACTCTGCAGGAAAGTGTATCTCGAAGGCCAGAGTTGAGAACCCCTGTTTATATACAGTACTACAAAAATGTTCTAAAGCTTGTTTCGTCTCATTTCAAATCCTCTTTTCATCTTGAGGCCCTCTTGGAAGTCTGCTAAGGCTTGCTGGTTGACAACCACTGATATAAGAAGAAAGGTCCTCATTACCTTGCATATTTGAGATGCATAATGCACAAGTTTCTTGTGGTCAATCCTGTCTCTGTTCTTGTTGAGATAGTCTCGTAGACTTCCGTAAGGCAGGTACTCCATAATCAGTCGAAGGTTTCTTCTTCCTGAGAGAACAAGAAAATAAGCCAGCATTAAGAAAGAAGCAAAGATCTACTGTATTTCTACAATGAGGTAAAAATCAGTCAAGAAACTATAGAGTGCACACAATGACTAAATGCACACTGTTTTACATTTCCTGTACTGATTGAGGGGGAAAATTATGCACTCAATAAGGAATATCCTCTGGTTTGGACTCAAATCTCTTTGAGACAAGAGTTTGGTTTGTTTGGTGCATTTGTGGAAGTAAAACATTAATCTGCAATGCAGGATAATGTACTATGTTTTGAGCATTATCATCTAACCAGTCAGACTGTTTCAGACACTTCTAGACAGATGCGAGAGGTTTTAAGATCAAATTCCAAAATATGTTTAGTTATTAAATTTGTAACCAAATGGAAGTAGTGACAAATTTTTCTTCCATATTATGATGTACATCCAAGTGAAATTTCACCAGAAGATATTTTGATAAAAAAAAAATGAGGGCATTTTAAAAAAAAAAAAGAAAGAAAATGAAGCATATACATGGATGAATCGTTCACAATAAAATCAATAACATGCATTTAGAAAATAGATGGGGGGAATTTTCATTTCATGCTTTAATATGTTTGAACTGGACAGCAAATTACACATGTAATTACACTGTGATCCATTATTAATGCATTTATTGTGCTGGTCAGTCAAGAGACTGATGGTCTCACAACACCTTAATTTTATCTTAGAGTAATATTATTAACATAAATCAAAATATGGCCTTATAATGCTCAGTTACAGGCACTCAAAGAAATGTCAACTTGATCAATGCTGAAAAAATAAGCGGAAATTTAAATTTTCTGGTTCACTGGGATCATTGGTGGTAAATTGCCTAAACACTATTCATTGCTTGTCTGGAATTAAACTTTGATTCAGACCACACAGCTGAACCAAGTGTGAAGACTGCCTTAAATATAATAACATGCCAACGCAGCTGACAGTACTACATACTTATTCATAATTATCAAGCAAAATCAATTTAGCCAATTGTAACGAAATCTGATCTTTTAAAGGAAACTCTTAAAATCAACACATGAGGGTGTGGAAAAACATTCTCTTTCATTCAAATTCTCTGTAAATGTGTGGGCCTAAAGATGACACAACTAGTGACACAAGAGGTTTCACAACACTACTTCCTTCCCATACCTGCACCGTAGCACACGCCTTTATATTTCACAATGTTTTCATGCTGGAGGGATTTGAGGATCTCGATTTCTCGCTCAAAGTCACGGATGTGTTCAGTGGTGCTGTGTTGCAATTTTTTCACCGCCACCACCTCACCGGTGTTGTCCTGCAGGGGATCGTACCTGCACATTTCCACACTGCCAAAATTTCCCTGGAAACAGGAGATAATTACTGTGTTTAGTTGATGATCTACTCATTCTTTATTTTTTACTATTTCCCAAATACTTGTGAAATCTATTACTGTGATAATTAAAATTGTGTCATAAATACTTTTTGTAGAGCTTAACTTGATGCTCCCCTTTAAGCATTAAAGAAATATGAAGCAAATCAGCAATTCATATATATATATATATATATATACAGCCATTTAAAAAAGCCTGGGGTTGGTAAGATTTGTTTACAGTTTTTGAAAGAAGGCTGCATATTTGTGATCAAAAATGTGACAGTGATATTATTAAATATTATTACAATTTAAAATAACTGTGCTCTATTTTAATATATTTTAAAATGTAATTTATTCCTGTGATGCAAAGCTGAATTTTCAACAGCCATTACTTCAGTCTTCAATGTCACATGATCCTTTAGAAATCATTCTAATATGCTGATTTCTTATTATTACTGATGTTGAAAACCATTGTGCTACTTAATATTTTTGTTGAAACCACAATATTTTTTTCTTTTGATGAATACAAAGTTTAAAAGAACAGCATTTATTTGAAATAGAAATCTTTTGCAACATGTTTTTTTTTTTTGCAAATGTCGTTGTCACTTTTGATCACTTTAATGAATCTTTTTTTTCAGCATGGATTCAAGAAACAAAAAAAAAATCTTCCGGACCCCAAACATTTGAACAGTAGTTTATATACAAAATAAAAAGTGATCCTACAGTGATGTTGGTGTCTACCTTGCCAAGCTGCTGCAGGAAAATGAGATGTCTCTCCTCAAATTGCACTGGCTCCTCATTCTCAAACGCTCCAGTATTGAATCCAGAAGCTCCTGCTCTGCTGGGTAAAATGTCACTCTCCTTCACGATCTCATAATCTGAGAACACATTTCATCACTCAACATTACACAGCAAATGCAAGAACGAGCAATGCCAGCGGAACTGTGTGTGTTACAGTGTGTCCTGTTCTGACCTGGGCAGAAGAGACTGTTGAGGTCTCGTATGATGGCTCTAAATGAAGGTCTGAATGTTGGCTCGTAGTCCATGCAGCTGTTGATCAGGTTAGCGAGCTCTGTCCACTTGGGAGCAGGTAGTTGGTGACGGTTTTCATAGAACAAGTGTTTCTGAATGGAGGAATACAAGAAATGTTTTTCAAGAGGTTTGGATTATTCCTTTAACAGCACTTCTTACTAAAACAGGCTTTTCTGATTAATATTTGCTGTATTAGTATATTGAGGACACAAGTATTGCTTTACCTTGGAACAATCCATGTTGGCAAGTGGCTTTTCTCCTCCGCTGCAAATCTCCCATAAAGTTGTCCCAAAGCTCCATTTGTCTGAGGCAAGACTCAGGTTTTTAGGATCTAAGACGCATTCAGGCGACACCCAGGGGATTCGCTCCAGGAGAACTACAAAAATGTTTAAAATTAACTTAAAATTAGATACAAATATTTTGATCAAATGTGACAACCCATTACCTATTACCAGTGATCAAATAAATTCTCCCATTTGGCATAGATTAATTTTGTTAAATAAAGTTCATTTAATTTAGTAAATATAATTTTGCAATTTCATGTACATGTGCTTTGATTAAATTACGTGCTGATACACGTGCTGATCAGTTTTCATAATATTGGACATTGGTTATTAAAAAAACCTCACATCGATTGACCACACCACTACATGTGACAGAATGCATTTGGAACATATTAACAAAAGGAATATAGTTCACCCAGAAATGAAAATTCTGTTATTTAATCACTCTCATGTTATCTCAAACCGGACTTTCTTTCTTCTGTGGAATAACGTCTCAGTTTTTTTGTTGTTGTTGTGTTGGACCCCATTGACTTCTTCAAAATATCTTCTTTTGTGGTTCTGGACAATAAGAGGGTTAGTAAATTATATATATTTTTTTCATTTTTGGGTGAACCATCTCTTTAATAAGATTAAGGCCAGTGCCTTCTGCCCTCTGCTGGTCAGTGTGAGGGTGAAAAGCCGTTTTCTATAAAACTGGTGTTATGAACAATTATTGTTAAATAAGTATTTATGTTGATTAGCCCTAAAAAAAAACTAAACCTTTCTTTTAGACGTACTGGCTGTCATTTGTTTCGTGTGGAAATATTTATACATTCATTATTCATTCACTTTACCATGAAAAATAAGCAGAGGGTAACAGCTGCTTCTTGTCCACTTTGAAAGTTTTGAGCAACTGCCACTAAGAGGGCAAAATGCGAACACCATATGCAAATATCGGAGATAATGAAAAGGTGGCAACAGATTGACACAAGTTCTCCCAAGAGCCTTCATGATGTTCACTCACTCTCTCTGGGCAGCACTGTGATGCTGATGCCAGGGTCACTTAGTTTGATGAATGGAGGGTTTCCCAACGTCCTGTCCTCCTCCCTGATCAAAAGGATGTTTTTTGCACACACATTCCCATGAGCCAGATTCTTTTCCTCCTGTTTGTGAAAGAACAAAAGCATTAGTCTACTTGGCTCACAATCCACATGGGCTATTTCTGAATTGTTGTTGTTACTTACCAAAAAGAGCATAGCCCAGGCAAGCTGCTTGGCCACTTCCAGCTTCCACAGGATATTAACTGATATTGAATTCTTGTTTTTCTTCAGATACGTGTCCAAGGAACCAAACTTCACATATTCCTGCACCATGATGTCTACAAAAAAAAAAAAAAAAATCCCACAAGCTCAAGTACGTATGCGGCGGTAAATCATTTTGGTCACGTGAACAGTGTGAACACTTACTTTCCTCTCCGCAAACACAGATACCGTAGGTCAACACCAGATGCTTGTGGGTGAGCTGGCTCATCATGCTGGCAGCCTCAAAGAAAGACTGACAGAGGGGGAAAAATTAAGAGACTGAAGAAGCCACATGGTACATCAGTTAATCAAGCACAAACAAGCTTACTTCCTTTAGTGAGACTGAAACATGCCACATCTTGTTATGAAATTTTATATTAAAGCAGACGTCTTCAACCCTGCTCCTGGAGACCCACTGCCCTGCAACGTTTATATCCAACCTGCTTCAGCACATCTGTCTGTGATTTTCAAGCAACCCTGAAGAGCTTGAATAGCTGGCTCCATATTTAAGCTAAACTCTGCAGGGCTGAATCTGAAATCGCACCCTATACCCTCATTTACTATTCCCTACATTTGTTCACTAATACAGTTCACTTGAAGGAGTGACTGAAAACGAGTGAGTGAATTCAGACAATGAATGTGCCTGAAGGGCTGCCGCTTTTGCATAGTTTGTGCTTGCCGTTTAATAATCATTTGAAACTTAGCAAACTGGCAGCTCCAGTAGTAAGTTGAAAGGATTTATCTTGAATTCTATCATGGAAATTATGTACCTTAGATAAACAACTTAATAATCAAAACTGAATTTACAGTGGGTACGGAAAGTATTCAGACCCCCTTAAATTTTTCACTCTTTGTTATATTGCAGCCATTTGCTAAAATCATTTAAGTTCATTTTTTTTCCCATTAATGTACACACAGCAACCCATATTGACAGAAAAACACAGAATTGTTGACATTTTTGCAGATTTATTAAAAAAGAAAAACTGAAATATCACATGGTCCTAAGTATTCAGACCCTTTGCTCAGTATTTAGTAGAAGCACCCTTTTGATCTAATACAGCCATGAGTCTTTTTGGGAAAGATGCAACAAGTTTTTCACACCTGGATTTGGGGATCCTCTGCCATTCCTCCTTGCAGATCCTCTCCAGTTCTGTCAGGTTGGATGGTAAACGTTGGTGGACAGCCATTTTTAGGTCTCTCCAGAGATGCTCAATTGGGTTTAAGTCAGGGCTCTGGCTGGGCCATTCAAGAACAGTCACGGAGTTGTTGTGAAGCCACTCCTTCGTTATTTTAGCTGTGTGCTTAGGGTCATTGTCTTGTTGGAAGGTAAACCTTCGGCCCAGTCTGAGGTCCTGAGCACTCTGGAGAAGGTTTTCGTCCAGGATATCCCTGTACTTGGCCGCATTCATCTTTCCCTCGATTGCAACCAGTCGTCCTGTCCCTGCAGCTGAAAAACACCCCCACAGCATGATGCTGCCACCACCATGCTTCACTGTTGGGACTGTATTGGACAGGTGATGAGCAGTGCCTGGTTTTCTCCACACATACCGCTTAGAATTAAGGCCAAAAAGTTCTATCTTGGTCTCATCAGACCAGAGAATCTTATTTCTCACCATCTTGGAGTCCTTCAGGTGTTTTTTAGCAAACTCCATGCGGGCTTTCATGTGTCTTGCACTGAGGAGAGGCTTCCGTCGGGCCACTCTGCCATAAAGCCCCGACTGGTGGAGGGCTGCAGTGATGGTTGACTTTCTACAACTTTCTCCCATCTCCCGACTGCATCTCTGGAGCTCAGCCACAGTGATCTTTGGGTTCTTCTTTACCTCTCTCACCAAGGCTCTTCTCCCCCGATAGCTCAGTTTGGCCGGACGGCCAGCTCTAGGAAGGGTTCTGGTCGTCCCAAACGTCTTCCATTTAAGGATTATGGAGGCCACTGTGCTCTTAGGAACCTTAAGTGCAGCAGAAATTTTTTTGTAACCTTGGCCAGATCTGTGCCTTGCCACAATTCTGTCTCTGAGCTCTTCAGGCAGTTCCTTTGACCTCATGATTCTCATTTGCTCTGACATGCACTGTGAGCTGTAAGGTCTTATATAGACAGGTGTGTGGCTTTCCTAATCAAGTCCAATCAGTATAATCAAACACAGCTGGACTCAAATGAAGGTGTAGAACCATCTCAAGGATGATCAGAAGAAATGGACAGCACCTGAGTTAAATATATGAGTGTCACAGCAAAGGGTCTGAATACTTAAGACCAGGTGATATATTTAAGTTTTTCTTTTTTAATAAATCTGCAAAAATGTCAACAATTCTGTGTTTTTCTGTCAATATGGGGTGCTGTGTGTACATTAATGAGGGAAAAAAATGAACTTAAGTGATTTTAGCAAATGGCTGCAATATAACAAAGAGTGAAAAATTGAAGGGGGTCTGAATACTTTCCGTACCCACTCTATACCTGTATTATACGCTGTATGCCGCGGACGAGTGGTTTGTAAAATGGATGGATGGATGAGCTGCGGGTTCCATCTTCTGGCGAGATGTGGGAATTCATTTGGCACGCAACTCACAGTGCATTATGTGTTCTCTAGCAACTGAGCATACATCGGTTGTACACTCGTTATTTCGGTGCATTGTGGGATTGAATGAGTGCACTTGATAATGTCCACTAAGGTTTCGGACACCACTAAAAATGGCTAAAAAAGTAGTGCCCTATTTAAGGGTATGGGGGGCGATTTCAGACATAGGGTGGGTTGCCGTTTTTCAATTCAGGGAGTCAACTGAATTCAATTCCAAAATGATTCCAAAATGATTCCAAAATTGGTTGCACATTTTCTCCTTTGATGAAACCCTCTCTTAAAACAGGACATTTATTCTATATCTTACCTCAGAGTAATTTCTGTGTGCTTTGTCCAAAACTTTGACAATGACTTCAGTCTTATGAGTTTCTCCGTAGTCTCCCTGCTCTTTCCGAATCCCTTTGAAGATCTTGGTGAATGTCCCCTGACCTTGACTCTCACCCTGGAAACAATGTTACACACATATAATCATATGAAAAATGACATTTACACTACCTGTGGTCAGTCTGGTTACTAAGCCTACTAAATCTGGGGTCAGTAAGGTTTTTAATGTTTTTTTATTTTTATTTTTTCTTGCTCTGCAAAGCTGCATTTATTTGATCAAAAATACAGTAAAAACAGTATCATTGTGAAATATTACAATTTAAAATTTTCAATTTTAATATATTTTAAAATGTATTGTATTCCTGTGATGACAAAGCTGAATTTTCAGCATCATTACTCCAGTCTTAAGTCTCAGATGATCCTTCAGAAATCATTCTAATATCCTGATTTGCTGCTTAAGAAACATTCATTATTATTATCAATGTTAAATACGATTGTGCTGCCTTTTATTTTTGAGGAAACCGTGATACATTTTTCTAGGATACTTTGATGAACAGAAAATTCAAAAGAAGAACATATTTAACATTTTGTAACATTATTAATAGTCACTTTTGATCAATTTAATGCTTCCATGGTAAATAAAAGTATTTATTCCTTTTAAAAAAATCTCATCACATATAAAAGAAAAAAATAATGCTTACAAGATCAAGGTCTTCTTTCTTGATTTTGTGAAATACCATCTGACTGATGTTGTGTCTCTGCAGTGAGGGGGACAGGGGAACCTCCAAACCCCGATGACTTCGGCACACCAACAAACTCGACTTCTCTATTTACATTAAAAACACAAAGTAAACAAAAATAAACCATCAAACCATTATGTCAGAATTATAAAAGTATAAAGATCAATAATACATTTTCACAATCTAAAAGGTTTGTTTTCCAGAAGATGATATTGTAGAGTTGTACATTCCTGGTACTCGTATATCAAATAGCCATAATGAGAATTTCAGGTGCAGTACTGACCTTTGGCCTTTGGCGAACAGCACCTGCTAAACTGAAAGATGACACCATCTGATTTTACTGTTTCCTTTTGGTAACACTTGAGCAGCTCCTGTAGGCTTCTAAAACTCCTTTTGGTTCCACTAAGATTGTAGTCGCCATTCTCAGACCTGGTGATCAGGCAGTGCTTGTACTCTACGTCTTCATACGCCTGATGGAAAGAAATCATTATGTCAAGAGACTGTCAGGATGTACACTACCGTTCAAAAGTTTTGGGGTCAGTAAGATGTTTTTGAAAAAGAAATTAACATGTTTCTTCAGCAAGCATGCATTAAATGGGTTTAAAAGTGACAGTAAAGACATTTATAACTACAAAAGATTTCTACTTCAAATAAATGCTGTTCTTTTGAACTTATTTATTCATCAAAGAATCCAGATTTTTATTTTTTTTTCCCAAAATAATATTAAGCAGCACAACTGTTTTCAACATTGATAATAATAAATGTTTATTACAATATATAAAATAGAAAACAGCCATTTTAAATAATAATAAATGTAATAATATTTCACATATTTTACTGTTTTTACTGTATTTTGATCAAATAAATGCAGCCTTGGTTTAAAAAAGTCCAAACTTTTGAACGGTAGCATATGAAGGTCAGGATTACAGTGGAGGAATATTCAATCTAAAGTACAAAATGCTACTAATTGATAAAATATTATGTTTTGTGTAATTGAAATGGCACTTTATAAGAACGTACCCCGACTGCAAGAGTCAGGAAGTATTTGTTGAAGTCTTTGGGGCTGCACCGGAGTACGAAGAGACCTCTCTGGTTCCCTGACTTGCGTAGTTTACTGATCGCAAACTCCATTCTGTCAACACAGGCAATGAAAACGATGATGCTTACAAATGAAGCTTGAATGCAAATCTTCTGAGAATTTGATGAATCATCTTACTGAAGCCTGAAAAAACTAAATATAAACCAGAGCCAAAAATGGGGCTCTGAATAAATCCTTTGGAGAAATCTGTCAATCATTTACAGAAAATTAAGAGTAAATAAATAGCCAGTCATTCACAAGTATTTCCTGTAGCGCTTACGATATCGGCCCGTGGCAGTAGCTTTCGATGGCCTCTAGCAGATGGGGTGGGACGACATCCTTGCAGAGGTAGTGATGGGCATCTGTGGTCAGTCTGTAGTAACCATCGATTAGAGACACAAATGACAAAGCCTCCATTGAGGTGGAAAACACCAGCTCCTGTTTGGAAAAGAAAAGAAAAAAAATCCCATTTTAGTGGATGATCTGTAAATATTTTCAGATAATAGCAGGAAGAAATGCAGAAGTTCAAAGGCACTGTGAGACCCTTTAAAATGGTGTAACAATGAAAGGATATCCCAGAGAGTTACAACAAACTTACTAGAATTTTTCCATCCTGTCTGTTTATGGAGACAATGCGGTTCATGTTGGTACCCTCTTTGCTGGCTTGTCTGATACTGATATCGACAACTTCCGCAAAATCACAATACGTCTGCAGGTCCTTGTGAGAAAGTACAATAGTGTTACGAAATTTCACCAGCAGAAAAAGAAAGCCTATTTTTTATTTTGGCATCAGTGCAGGAATATTAATAAACACAACAAGTCTGGTATTTCCTTCAGGATATGCCAATGCACTCAAGGCAGCAAAAGAATTGTTTTAAAGTTCCAGGAAGGTTTAGGTTTCAGGCTTTAGATCAAAAAATGAAATGCAACATCAGAGCCACTTTGCCATTGCCATGACACTCAGCATGTGTCTCAGTTATTTTAAATTGTAATTATATTTCACAATATTGCTATTTTTACTGTATTTAAAAAATTTATAGTTCAATAAGTCTTTCAAAAATATTAAATATATTATATTTAATATTTGAAATATTAAGATATCGTAAGAACTACAGGAAACTTTTGAACCGGCTTTTGAATTAATTGTAGAGAAGAATAAGAACAGAATGTTTAATTACTATCAGTGCTGCCTTGAAAACACTATTTAAAAATAGGGTTAGTAAAACACTACAGAGTTACTGGCCTGATTAGACCTTTACTAATCTAAAGTCGGATCTGTTTCATTTGAAGTGGGTAGTGGGTAGTGGGTCCTAGAACAAACAGGCTTTCACAAAGAGTTCATAAAGTCAAAGCTGTTTAAACATTTACTCAAATCACTAAAATATATTTGTGACTAGATTGACTTCAATCACACAAGTTTAAAACTTGCTTTGTGTATAGGCATGGCCAGGGGGTAAACGTGATTTTGAAGTAGTCATGAACTTGAAATAAAACGTTTAGGTTCAACATCTAAAACTGGATACCTCAGACTGTGTGTCTTTGTGTCGTTCTCGGCACCACTGGATGCCGTGGTCTGCGGAGATGACGATGGTGACCTGCTCAGCCGAGGGCTCTTTGAGCTGGAAGCGTTCAGTGTAGAAGCCAGAGTCCAGGGATTCGAGACTTATCAGGTATTTGAGTTTTAGGTCACGTGCTGAGGCTCGGCACTGGCTGAGCTGCTGCACGACTTTCCGAAAGCGATAGCGAATGCGCTTCCTTGTGACAAAATGGTAGTCCTGGATTCGCTCCCTCATGTCTTTAGGGAGGAAAGACTTGTAACTGTGGATAAAGCAGATAATGAGTGTTACAATCAAATACATAATTTTGTTTTGGTAGACTAGGATGGATGGAAGTTTTAGACGTCTTTCTCCCATTTTTGTTTTTATTAGGGCTGTCAATGTTAACGCATGTGATTAATTCAAAATCCGTAACACGTTAAAATAATTGAACACAAATAAATGAAGTACGTGAAATTGAGCTTTTAACGTAATTTACGTCACACAGTTAGATGATCTTAGAAGTCAGGAGTTCATCACACCGAGCATCTACAATGGTGCAAGCACCTGTAACCCTGGTAGGCGGAAATTTCTATTCTAACCCTTTAAGCGATCAGATCATTTTAAGCCGCTAAAATCTGAGCAAGTTTTGTATAATGACCCAGTAAGCGAATTCATTCAAACAATCAGTCCAAAACAGCACTAATGTAAAGAAAACCAGGGTGATTACATCAGAGATGGCAGAAAGAACAGTGACTCGTGTCTGTTTTGCTTTAAAATACGAGCTCTGTCATATTCTGTGATTGTTTCTGAAGAGTGCAAGCCCTCACGCATCGTGCTGTATTAAATACAAAACTGAACGTCAAACATCCCACCCCTGTATGGCCAGATGATATGCAAAACACCATTTCTGGGCTGGATAAAGCAAACCAGCGTCTCCATAGTAAAGTTTTGATGGATGAGGAATGTAATCAATGAAAGACAATCACGATAGCGTACAGGAGTCGTACAGTAAGCAAGCGTGAGTCTAATCTATTAACGTGCAAACAAACCGCATATGTGCACTCTCGACGCACATATCACACATTGTATTTATGCACAGACACATTGTTTTTTAATGGAAATGTTTTATTTAATAGCCTAAGAATTGGTCAAAAGGGTATATTTTAACATGGAAATGTGCAGAAAAGTGCAGACTAAGGTTGCTCAGGTAAAAGACCATGTATACATCACATGATCAAAGAATCTAGACTTACCCAAAAAGTACTTAACACAATAGAACTAACAGTCACAAGGACAAATCACAGTGAAGAAGACTTAAGTGACATTGATTTTTATTCAACTGTAAGATATGAATGTACATGCAACTTTCTGTTCAAGAGACTCTCTTGGCTGTTGTGACCAAGTGTGCTCCTGGCCGTGAATAAAACTTTATTCCTGCAAAGAGCAACCTGGAAATCGTGTCTGGTATATGCTGCGCAGCTGAGGAACAGAAGTACTAAAGATTCTACACTCAAATGACCACAGCAGAGACATTGATAGTGTTGGAAGACTATAGATCCACCCCCGGGGCGAGGCTGTGATACTCAGAGTTAGTATTAATGATCCTGTATCGGACCAGCGTACACCTGAGAAGGTGAGAGTATATAGATGCTGAAGACCTGGTGCTCACATGTGGTTTGAGTTAGTGATAGTAGCTTTTTGACGGGACTCTGTCAACATACTTCGGGAGGGAAAGTACCTCGAGATACTGTAGTATATTATTTTATATTATATTGACAACTGAAAGCAGTTTGAATTGGATCCGTGTACTGTAGTAGGTATATGCAGTCAAGGCAGTTGTTTTAGTTCCTGTTCAGTATTACAACTTGACTTGTCTGAAATGTACACAAGCTCTTTGCTGTTGCACTGTACACATATTATACACTGAATTCTATTTTTCTGTAAGGTTTTTTTCTTTTCATTCAATCTGATGGTTTACTTTGCTGAATATAGCAAATGATGACAAAATGCATGTTGTAAACAAAATAAATGGTGTATGCATAATTTCACAAAAAGGGTGTGATTAATCGCAATTAAAAATGTTAATCTATTGACAGCCCTAGTTTTTATATAACTAACTTTGTACGATATTTCAATGTTTTTGGGACACGAGAGCAATGTAACACCATGTTTTTTTGGATATGTACCATGGTAGTCCCATGGCACAGTAGAATACCCTGTTAATAAAATAAATATGGCAATAATTATTCAGTACCATGGTGGTCAGTACAAGTCAAACCTTTAGACACATCTGACTGAATGCTTCTTAAGATCTTAATGGTCGTTTGGTTTCTAAAGTCTTACATTGAAATGCTCAAAAGTTTGAATTCTTTAAGTGTCTATGACAAATTTGGAGATTGTTGGGAATCAGACACCAAAGCAGGTTTTTAAAAAGTATCAAAATTTGGAAGGCTTACAGAGGCAAATGGGTTCATAACTTTAAATGGCTTCACAGTAGACACTGACAGGCCTAAATATCAAGTAGATCATCCCATACTAGTACCTAATGTCACTGTAGATGTCCAGTGGAGAGCACTGCTTCTCTTTGGCAGTCCTCATTATGTCCAGCACAGCCATGCCAAGGCACTCCTCCTGAACCTCATGGTCATTGGATAACTTCACCCAGCCATTTACAAAATCACTCCTCCACTGCATACACAAAACAGAAAGGGGAAACCCACATAAGTATGAGAAAATCTGGAGAGAGAAGTAAGAGAGAGTTGAATGACATGGTAGTAACTCTCTGGGCACAATGTTTAAACGCCTTTTTTTAACAAAAGTTAAGGCCACGGGTAAACCTGAGTGCATTTATTCGATCAAAAATACAATAAAAACAGCAGTATTGTGAAATTTTCGGCAGCCATTGCTCCAGAATTCGGTGTCACGTGATCCTTTAGAAAGGATGCACATCGGGCGCATTTTTTGACATGATGCACCACAACTGTTTGAGACTGTCTACACTGGACACATCAAAGTAAACATTATAAGCATTTTTCTACTGTACAAGTGTATGATGAAATCGCATAACGTCATAAAGTCCCATTCTCTTTGTCGTGTTCATGACCAGTTTAATCCTTGTAGTTTTAAAAGCAGTGAATTTTGGCTTACACTTCTTTAACCAAAGCTGAATTTATTTTCCTATGTAATGCACTAGCATGGTCCCACACTGGCTAAACACCCTCTGACTGCGCCTGCTTCAGTAGCCATGCCCCAAACTCTCGCTATAGGTTGAGCTAGAAAGAGACAGATGGATCTGTGTAGACCGCTCTCAATGGAGAGAGGCTCAATGTTTACACTTTTGGGGGATATAAACTCATGAATGGCAAACTAGCAGTCAAGGAACCATAAACCGGGTTAACAGAGTGCATTTCAAACATATCATCATCAGTAAGCAAACATAATGATGTTTTCATTGTAAGCTACCAACTATGACACTGCTGTGCATTAAAGGGTTAGTTCACCCAAAAATGAAAATTATGTCATTTATTACTCACCCTTATGTCGTTCTACACCTGTAAGACCTTTGTTCATCTTCAGAACACAAATTAAGATATTTTTGATAAAATCTGATGGCTCAGTGAGGCCTCTATTACTACTAATTCAATGCCCAGAAAGCTACTGAAGACATATTTAAAACAGTCCATGTGACTACAGTGATTCAATCTTAATGTTATGAAGTGATGGGAATACTTTTTCCTTTTTGTGCACCAAAAAACCCCAAAATAACGACTTTTCAACAATATCTAGTGATGGCTGATTTCAAAACACTGCTTCGAAGCTTTATGAATCTTTTGTTTCGAATCAGTGGTTCGGATCGCGTATCAAACTGCCAAAGTCATGTGAACTATTGAAATTTCGAAACACCATCGAATTTCATCAAAAATATTTCAATTTGTGTTCCGAAGATGAACGAAGGTCTTACAGGTGTAGAACGACATGAGGGTGAGTAATAATAAATGACAATTTTCATTTTTGGGTGAACTAACCCTTTAATACGAGTGTGCTAGAGAAAACCACAGCAGATCTAAAGGCAAACCTCCATTGTAAAAGCATCAACCATGAACAGAGCAGCCGCAGACTGACTGACAAGTGCACACAAGATGACACTGCAAAGCTGCTGCCTCAACAACGTGTTTAAAAATGACTCCTGTCTGTGTCAGACTTGCACTTTTACAGGACATAAACCCATGTAATCCAATAGGGTCAGACAGAGTTCACCTCCAAACACATTACAGCTTAATTTTAAACCCCCATAAGCCTGTTCTTTCCCTGGATGAACTCAACATGATGGTCGTCTGAATCAACGCTTCCGCTAAAACACAACTTCCCCTACGACAATGGTTTCCAAACTTTTTCTATCAGGCTCCCCTTTTGTAGAGAAAAATATTTTCAAGCCCCCCCACCAACACGCACCCACATAAAGACTCTCTCAGACATGACCTCCCTTGCAAAATCCTACAGGATTTATTTGAAATAAAATAAAATTATATATAAAGTAAGTAAATTGATAATAATACAGTACTAAAATGTCTTAACTTCAACGGGCTGTTCTTTGCATTTGTGATGTGAAGTCTCTAAGTGTCATCTTATCTAGTTGAGCTTCATAATGTCAAAAGCTAATATTTTGAGGCATGCAACACACTGTGATCACACTTCATTACCCACCGTTGTACTGGTGAATCCGAGGACGATATATGCCTTCTTGTATTTTCTTGTCTTGAGTCTGTCTACATTGGACGCACCAAAGCGAACGTTGCAAATCCTTTTGTCATTTGTGCTTTGTGCAGGGATGCAAACAGGTGAGAACATTGCGTGGGGCAGGGGCATGCTTTCCACAGAATTTTTTTTTTAATTAAAGATATTTGCTTTACATGCTCATTTGTAGTTATTTTAAGGGATTTTTTTATTTTTTTATTCTCTTGGCTTTAACAATAAGGGTTTCGCTAAATCCCAGTCAGGATATTTGCTTTACATGCTCATTTGTAGTTATTTAAAGGGATATGTAA